>OZ026619.1:62125997-62241997 GCA_964020975.1 Hermodice carunculata
AATAAATTAGATCGTGACTTGTAGCACTGTTGGCACCAGTTGTAATCCTTTCCACAACTATTTTTCTAGCTACTCAGATTGTGTGGAAGTGAATCCATCCCAAGCAACTGAACCACACTCCAATGTGTGTTGTATGAACCTGAGATTTCTAACGACTTCTTACACTATCGAAATTGTAAAAATATTAGAATATTAACCATTTTCATGCTTTTATTCACTAAACTATGATTATGGCTTTCCCATGTCAGATCAGATCTACTTGGATTAATAAGGTGGGGTCATCAGTAAATAAACTGGACTATACTGACATTGTCCTTAATAAAGATTAGAAACAGTAATGGACTTAAAACTGACCCTTGCGAGATCCCTACTCTAACACTTCCCAATGATGATTCACTGCCTTCAACAACAACCCTGCATCCGATCATTCAGATCATCTTTGAACCACAATAGAAAGGAACCTCTGACACAACCTTTTCAAGTTTATGTAGTAGCCTGGATGATAGACACGATCAAAAGCTCGGGTAATGGCACACAAAGCACTCTTTTTGAAGATCAAGCGCTTCAAAAAATATATGATGAGGATATAGGAGTTGGTTCGCTGTACTGTCACATGGTATAAATCCAGGCTGGCACTCGGATATAATAAGATTGTCTTGAAGATAATTAAATATGTTTGAATATCACCCTTCAAAGAACAAGAACTTTCTTACATAACTTAATAAGGATATTGGTCTGTAGTTACTGCATTAGGTAGCACATCCTTGATTAGCCTTTTCCAACTCAGATGAAAATGTATTACATGATAGCGATAAGTTTAACAAACTTGAAAGAAATTTGGCAGTAACTCGTGCACCCTCTTTAAGTAGCTCTAGACTGATACAATCCGGGACCACTCCCCGTGGAAATGTCAAATTCTCCAGTAGACACTGAACCTCAGCATCAGTAGTAGATGTGTTTTCCTACAGATCGTTATCTATGTTCTCCGATGATGAACAGTTCGTGTCGTCAACGCTACATTGGGAGAGAAAAGAGTCGTTAAAGATTTATGCTTTAGTCCCATTATCTGTAAATGTAATATTATCTTTGAACAGAGCCGGAATATCAGATGCTTGGTTTATGTTGAGGCAAAATTTTTACTGTATGCCACCAACTTTTATCTTTCTGCCCGAGTATTTAAATTAATAGATTTTTCAAGTTGAGCATGATAATTCTCTTCAGCTTGCCTCAAGTCGGCAATGTATTGCTCAGTTGCCTAAAGTAAGGCCACTGAGATGTTTCTCCTCTCTCTCTCTCTCTCTCTCTCTCCTCTCTCTCTCTCTCTCTCTCTCTCCTCTCTCTCATCTCTCTCTCTCTCTCTCTCTCTCTCTCTCTCTCTCTCTCTCTCTCTCTCTCTCTCTCTCTCTCTCTCTCTCCCTCTCTCTCTCTCTCTCTCTCTCTCTCTCTCTCCTCTCTCTCTCTCTCTCTTTTGAATGCATAACCTGAGTTGTGCTGCTGGTAATTATTGTGTAAACTGCCACACAAGATCAGAACCACAGCGTATTTGGTTTATTGTGGTGATCAAATAGTCATGAGATAATGAAATCGATGAGTTCGTGTTTAAATACTAGATTCTGAAACTGATGGGGGCGATAATAGGTGTCCATGGTCTAAATGGCGTCTGCCGACCAACCCAGGACTCACAAAGTGAATGAAGGCGTTTCAAACATGCAGAAAGAAAACTAGTTTTCTTACTTCATGATTTTAACCGGTGAAATAACCATGATTCAGATCATGGCATTGTGAACATTTGGCATGTTAAAGCCAAACAAGCCAGGCCCCAGTATATTCTAGTCTAGCCCAATTCATGGTCATCTTGCTTAAGTTTTTGGCTACTGTTGGTGGGAAATAAACACAACGATCGAAGAATCCCTACTGCACTAGTACATGTCTACAGATTAATACGAAGCGAATTATTAAAAATAGACACTTGGCTCAGCGTGAAAGATAATGCATGCCTTCAAATTTATACCAATTTGAAATGTTAATTTTTGCTCGTATCAGTTTGAAAATGCGTGTTGCTATGACTGCCTCGACGGACTTGGAGGAATAGATAGATAACCACAGGCATGGACCGAGTGTGAAATGTATGTGAAATGGATGGGTGATGCTTTTTCCTGGTCTGTCATCTGAAAGGAGTGTAACGTCTTCAGAACATGCATGACAAATATGCTGAACAGCAGCATTAACATATAAACCTCAAATTAAACTTGTGTGGAGCATACACTCGACAGGAATTGGTATCGACCGTTTCCTACGTGTGGAAGGCTGCCACATTTCAGATGTATGGACTTGTCCACTTCTTACGGGGGTGTATCAGAGTACACTGAACCAAAAAGACCTGATTTGGGGAGGTGGAATTTGAAATTTCCCATCAGGAGGATATGACAATCACATTACTATTCAGTATTGTTTTTGTAAATGACTTGTCGCCTGGTCATGTAAAATGTGTCTGAGCGAGATGTGTCCCGTTACCGCCCACCCCAGTCACGAAGTTTCGATTTGTGTCGCGATCATTTTATTGCTTAATTTCATGTATGAACCAACACGGATACATATCTTCAAAATAAAATTATTCACTGGGCCTATTACATGAACAGCAAAAAACCGTGAAAAGCATGACAATGCTTGTGTAATACAAGGGGAAGGCCCAAATCTGTGGAGGTACTAGTGAAACAAGCTCATAGTTAATACTCCTGACAACTTTACATCTTTGCAACCAAGCCAAGGTCACAAAGAATAAACTCCCTTGCAATGCATCATCCTCTTACAGGTTTGGGGGAATTGGAAACTCCCTTGCCTGCAAAACAGACTCATTTTGTTACATGGCGACTGAAGTGCGTGTTGCACTATTAATATTCTGAGAGCAAACACAGTTCGTCTTGGCAAGCAAGAAACTTCATCCATGCGTACAAACTGTAAGTTGTAACATCATTGCCTGGTCATGGTGTATTCGAATAGCCTTTTTTAATATATATTATTGTCTGATCAAAGACTACTCTGGGATACCAATTTAGCAGGTTATCCATATGCAATAATACATAGTTTTACCACCAAGACAACGTTGAAACTAATGGATTGTCAACACATGTAAGGCGTTCAGTGTTCTTTTTTTTTTTTTTTTTTTGTTTGTTTCTTTGTTTTTTTTGTTTTTGGTTTTTTTTTTTTTTTTTTTGGTTTTTTTTTTTTTTTTTTTTTTTTATAAAGTTCATCTTGGGAGTGTTGTTGTTAATTGGTGTATCGTTCAATTTATTTTCAGCCAATCAGTGGTTTCCCATTGATTACTTTACCGTGTGCCCCTTTTGCCTTTTACCACAAGGAACTTGTGCATTGCATACCCATCTTATGCAAGATATGTTTATCCCAATATGTTAATTTGTATGTTCTTGTTCTGTCACTCAATTTAAGCGCTTAGTCTGGCGTGATCAGTGTCATTGATACTTTTTTTTTTTATTTAATACAAAGAGAAATTTAACAAACCGAATTCTGTAAGCCTATGTACCGTTTGAACACTATCAAGTCAGATATTCTACGAGCAAAGTCCTAATCCGTACCATTCACTAAAAAACTGCATAGTTCTTAATCATAATAGCAAATTAATTTATGAAAGGAACAAATCATATTCATAAATTTGAAATTTAGAAGAAAGTTTAAGGCATTATTAGCCTTTGTAAAATCAGGTCACCGGCGGGAACCAGCCAAGACTGGTTTCACTGCCATTAATCCCCGGACAAGTCATTTTGCTAACTGGCGGCACCATGTTTGCATTTCCATACAAACATCCTGATGTATTACGGGCCTAAAAATATAGCCCACATTACATAAATATAACACTTACCTACGGCGCTTGGTCTTACAACAGACCCGACAAGGCCTACCTGACGGAGTGATCAGATCAAATAGATTAAACCAGTTCTTCAACTTCAAGTAAAACGGTAGGTCAATCTCACTGCCTTGTACAACTTGTAGCAATATTTTTGGGCCCTCATATATGTAATTTGTAACAAATGTGGTCCAACGAATACGTGGGATTCAGGTTGCGTGCCGTGTGCATGGAACTGTCACAACAAGAGATATCGGGCAAGCGCTCCGTGCAACTACTAGTTTGCTGGCTCGTCTAGTGAGGACGCGCGGATCGACTAAGTTCGACTCGGTGTTGGACAGCTGTCAACTAATTCTGACTTGTTTAATTCCCATCGATGGATACCCCTTTGTCCTACAGACACCTTTTAAACCCTTACATCTCAAGTCGGCCTTATCCAGTTACATCGAACTCCCCCTCAAGTCGCCCGAATCCCGCCTCTTTCAATGCATGCATGGAAATCATTTATCCTTTCTTTATCGAGTCATTTAAAGGTACTTGTTATTGGAAAATCGTAAAAACAATTTGACTCTTCCGGCGGCTCATGTCCGCGTGTTTTTTCACTATTTGTCTTTCCTCATTCGAATATAGTTTTTTGTGGTATGTTTCTCCATCACAATTTGATAATGGGCGGGAAAATAAGCTTGTTGTGTCACATTTATCTCGCCAAGTTTTGAAAAGTTCATGTGAGAACAGCATCCATGTTTGTTGGTTTAAATGCATTGCTGGGCAGTTATTGGAAATTGAAGCACTTTTCGGCTGTCATAGGCAGCCCAAAGTACCATACTTGGATCGATGACCCCGCAAACCTTGAATGAGTTTCCAAATATGGATATTGTCGTCAAAATTTGGTTGATTTATACGGCGGGGTATATCAACGCACATCAAAATGTAGCGAAACGGAGGAGAGTATTCTCAAATGGAACAGACTTTGGGCTTTCCCAGAGCACCAACCATTCCAGACATTTGTCAACAAACATGCAATATTGTGGAAACATGCATTTTTTTTCTGCGGATTTCAACGCATTACTTACCGTAAATATTATCTATACTGCATGGACAAATAAATTTATACATTTTACTGGAAATGAAGAGTCACAAACCGAACAATGAGATGTTGAATCAGTCATACTACCCACACGTGCCGACACTTTTCCCTACAATGTAGGAACAGACAGCGACAGTTTTGGTGTGTTCATGGCAGGAGTAGAGTTGGACTGAAACCCAAATATTGAGAGCAGGAAAGGTTTAAGCCAGCACATTTTTTTTTTTTTTTTTTGGAAGTAATCTCCATCCATTTCGGACCGGCATGTAATTTCACCTGCAGTAAACAATGGTCTCTCGCGCAGTACACATTCAAGTTGCCCACATATCCTGCCGACAATGCCATGCGCGCTGCAGCTTCCTAACGCACATAATCAAATCAACAATGCACGAGGTTAATAGAGGTCGAGTCAAGGGCGTATATGAGCATCATTTGCGAGTTTTTTCCAACTTCACCTGTTTTTCTTTCTGCTTCCATTGTACGACCTACCTTGTTCTGTACACAACACACACACTACACACACACACAACATATATGATATATATATGTGTGTGTGTGTGTGTGTGTGTGTGTGTGTGTCGCAAATCCTTACAAGTTAAACGCAACAACATTTTTCTCCCATCAACAAAGTATCAGATATATGTAACTGTATTTTTTCAGTATTAGGAAAACTGCATAAACAAACATAAAAATGACCAGTGTTAAGGGGGACCAGTGTGTGGTTTCCTGAAGTCTGCGTCCTGCCTAGGTCTGTCTTTATATAAAATATAGAATATTAGTATATATTGAGTATATATATATGATATATATATAGTTATATATTATATATATAGTATATATATATATGGATAATATATATATATATATATATATATAGGCCCTATATATATATGTATATATCTGTATTTATATATATATGTATAAATATATATGGAGAGAGAGAGAGACGATAGAGAGAGCAGACGAGAGACGAGAGCGTTTCTGAACAATTATCCTCTTCAGGAATACAGATATATGTACCACATCTACATCATGCATCATCGTTTTGAATTCTTATACACTTGTTTTCGTACTTGTAATTTTTGTTGTGTCCTCTTCTGCGTGTACCTGACCTTTTCTGACATGCCCCTCGAGTTTAGTTTTTTTACATCACCTTTACGAATGGGTAGTGACTTTGTGCAATACCGAGTGACCACTGGTCTCTTCAACAATAAATATGTTATTTTCAAAACCTTTTGAAATCCTGATCCAGCTGTTCACTTGCAGATGTTTTATTCTTTCTGCCTCCTGGGAGTATTCATGATTGCCGTTATTCTCAAAGCGTTCGCATGCTTACAGCATATCGCTGTTCTAATGCACAGTCTGCTACTTCCACCAACAGACGTGGATTCGAATCCCGGCCCTGAAATAATGACAGTATCACAAATAACTATCTCACAGCTTGTCACGCAAATGTCCAAAAACCGCCGGTAAACTGGACAAAAGTCAACTGTTAGCAGGCCCGTAACCAGCCTTTTGAAAAGGGGGGTTCGTTTTGCAATGATAAAGTGACATTGGCGAGCGCCGAAGGCGCGAAGCTCTGCGAGGGGGTCCGGGGGCATGCTCCCCCGGGAAATTTTTCAAAAAAGAACCCCATAAAACCGGATTTCCTGCAATCTGGGGGGGGGGGGGGTTGCCTTTACTTTCTGTCTTTCATATATGCTTATTTCACGGCAAAAAATATTGAAGTGATTTACTTCAGCGATATCTATATATAAATTATAATACACAGCTTTGTATAGAAAAACTTTAAAACTACTGGATGAAATGCCTTGAAATTCGGGCCACGTGTTACCCTGGGCCCCCTGAGCGTGGTTTTTCACCGTTTTTCATTTCGTTGGGCCAATCGATAAATATCGGCAATTAATCGATTGTTTAGGGAAAGTCTTTTGTATTTTGAATGACGTCATTATATAAGGACAAGCGACGTAGATAGAGAGCCACCTAGCGTTCATCGCTGCGAGTTGTTTCTGACTTCTACATGTAAGCCTAGGCCTACATAGGCACTAGGCCCTGGAGCTCTACAAGTCTACTGAATTTGCGTGCATAGCCGATCATTGTCCACATAATATACATTTTCTTGCATAAAGTTAGTTTTTTTAAGTGCAACATTATTAACTATCTTTCATTACTTGGTTTCATTGACAAATTCAATTTATTTGCATTTTGTTTGATGAAAATGTAGGACCTATGTAAAGGTCAGTTGTAGGGCCTACATGCAGGTCTATGTTATATATAGGCCTATGCTTCTAAATAATTTTTGAAATTCCACTTGAAAACAGTAAACGTGAACACTAGCCGAAAACGCATTTTTAGCCGTCTGACGTGCAGGCCTTAGCCCGACATAACAGAAAAGCCCCCCCCCCCCCCCCCCCCCAACGCAATCTGACTTTGGTAAAAAATGCGGGAAAACACAACTTTCAGCTTTCCATTTTCCATGTAGGCCTACAGTGGGAGCGATTACAAGGACTTAATATTAAAAATAATCAAAACCAATATTATTTGGTTGCACAACTTTGAAATACAGTCTTCCATGAAATCTTGAAATGAGTGATTCTTAATATAGATATACCTGTAGGCCCATGTAATTTTGTATTTGTTTGAACGCTATAATAATGATTACCCCTACTACTATCAAAGATTTTATTTTTTGTCTTTATTTCCCGTGAATCAGCCTACATTACAATGAATGTTATCAAAACGGTTGATCTTTCTTTCAAAAAACCCGTGATTTTCACGGGTATGCGGCTAGTTCATTATAATGCTGATGAGATTGACTATCCCTTTAGATTAATAAAGTATAATACTATATATATTATCAATATGAATATGTTCTTTTGTGTATCCTAGACTGCCTTGTGAATTTTAAGATACATTTCACACTCAGTGACAATCAAATTGCTGTCACATGTAGCGAGGACAGCTTTTGAAGAGAATTTTTTCCTAAGTTTTTCTCAAATTAACACAGTAGTTGTGGCTTCCACCATGAAGAAATGAGTTATGGCTTCCATCATAAAGAAAAGAGGCTATGCCTTTCATCATGAAGAATCAAGTTAACACTTTGCAGTCTGAGTTCGTATATATACGGACCCTCAGTGATGATACAATATCAATATAACAATTTCATATTTGTATTCCTCGTGAAAAGACCTTTCCAACGAATACATCCAGTGATATTTGAGCATTTCAATGAGATCCATCATGTATATCTAATGGCTATATAAGACCAACATATTAAATAGGCACATATATCAAATCGTTCATAGAGCTAGTACTCTTTAATATGATATATTTATACTATGCTAGACCTATGTCTAGATTTAATTTTTGAAAAATAATATAGGCTAAGTCAACAGCTTTCCGCAGGGCTTTTAATCATGTAATGCACAACGAGACTGGATCAACAGTTTTCAAGTTTGTGTCATGCAAAGTGCACTATATAGTTGTTGACTCAGTCTTGAATACGGGGATGAACCTGAAAGAGTTAAACGTTTTACCATTCAAAAGGACAGCGTAGCTTCAAGTGAAAGCTCAGAAATTATTTAAAACATGAGAAACGAGCCCCACAATTGTGAGTATATTTTATTTTGAAGAATATGACGTTTTAAATGATAAATATCTATGAGGCAAAGCGGCGATATTAAAAGGGCGCCAATGATCAACATTCACTGCACCTGTGTACTAGGTGGCTGGCTTTAAATAAGTTTCACAATGTTACTTGGGGGGGGGGGGTTCGTTTGACAAAAAGGGGGGTTCGTTTGAATAGGGGGGTTCGATTGAACCCCTCGAACCCCCCCCCCCCCTGGTTACGGGCCTGGTTAGCACAGTCTGGAAATTTTCACATCATGACACAGTCTGAAACTTGGTACGATGAAAGTGTCCGTGACCAACTCTTACTTCTTGATAATTGCCAGCCGCCTTTTAGAGATCGTGTGATATGTATATGTAGATGGGATGTGGTGTTAACTCTCATTACTTTTTCTTCACCTTGTTTAAGGCATTTTGATTTGGAAGATCCTAACTGTGGGTGTATTTGGTTGGAGATATGCACCCCGGGGAAAGGTTTTGGTTCGAAATTACTGTCGACCACCTGCTCTGGTGCTGAGATCCGTGACACTTTCTTTCTTTCCCTATTTTCATAAAATTCTACAGTTATGGAAAGCAGCCTATTATGTTCATCGTCACAGTTGACTTCAAGGACATTTGTGCCTACTGGAACTCTACTCATAAAGATATGATCTTGACCTAGCTCTTGTCAACCTTCTAAGTGAGTACTCTGACAATGTACTTGACCTTTTGATCACAGATTTACCGGGACTTGTTTTTGACTGTGGTGGTGGTGGTGTGTGTGTGTGTGTGTGGGGGGGGGGGGGGGGGGGTTGGCTCCATTTTCAAATCCCGATCACTCAGTTGTCTTTGGTTACTTTTTTCTTTCTGAGTTTAAGGATAAACCATCCAAATGATGTGTATGGAACTATACAAGGCGTACTTTCATGACCTCAGTGTAGCGCTGTCCCAGGCCCCCTGAGACATTGCTCAAGAAGTCTTCGATTCACTTCATGATAGTGTATCGTACTGGTCAAATCAGATTATATCCCTTTTAAGGAAGTAACTATCCGACCAAGAGACAAACCGTAGATTACGAGTGATAATAAAAAGCACTTGAGCCACCGGAATCGCGTCCGGAAATGCTTTAAGCGCGTATCTAACCAACTTTGTCCATACAGTCATCATGTTTATACCTAGATTGATAAGCTCTTCCAGCTGTACAAAATGCCCCGAAATAAGGCAGTCAATCAAGTCTGCTTTTCCATCCGACAATATTTCTTTGTCTGTCTAATGTTGTAAAATCCATCAAGACATACCCCCTATCATAGAGGCCGAAAGGATAACTTCCAGTAACTGTGAAAAATGTGAATTATTTAATGATTACTTTGTGAGCCAATGTACAACCCACCAGATGGAGATGCGCCAGCACTGCCTGACTTCATCTTTTTCGAACAGACTCACACCTACACGATATTACCGTTGATGCAAGTGGTGTCCATATAGTGCTTTCACCATTAAGACTCACATCTGCCTCTGGTCTTGACAATTTCAGAAACATGCTACTTAAGAACATTGCGCCCTTTATCTTCAAACTACTTATTCAGATATCTCTCTCTCTCTCTCTCTCTCTCTCTCTCTCTCTCTCTCTCTCTCTCTCTCTCTCTCTCTCTCTCTCTCTCTCTCTCTCTCTCTCTCTCTCTCTCTCTCAGTCAGCTGCATTTCCCTGTCTACTGGAAATATTTAATACATGTCCTGTATTTAAAAAGTCAAATAGGTTAGAAGTAATGACCGGCCCATTTTCTTGCTGTGCAATGTATCTTAAGTTTTATAAAAGACTGGTCTTTTATGCTCTTTACGAATGCCTCTCTGAAAATAACCTCCTCAGCTTTGCAAATTCTGGCTTCAAGAATGACGACTCCTCTGTAAATCAACTTGTCTATATTGTTCTTACTTTTTTTTTTCAAATTTATTCCAGAAAGGAGAACAAGCCACGATTGGAACCCTGGGGAACACCAGCTTCAATAGGCAGCCAAGGAAAGGTTCGCAACGAACAATTACTCGCTGAAAACGATAACTTTCATTCCATGCTAAAATATTATAAGAAATGTTGCGTTGTTGAAATTTGAATTGAAGGCCAGGGTGCCAAACTTTATCAAATGGTTTGGACACATGTGAAAATACCAGTCTGGCTTCGTTAGGCTGTTATAGGCCATTGTAGATGCTGTGAAGGATGAACAAAAACTGATTGATGGTAGACTGATTGGCATTGAAAACAGAATTTTTGGACGTTGGAAGATTATTTTTCATTAACAAGTGCCTTCGGCTGTGCCCGTGTAACAAATGAAACTAACGTTAAAGGAGGTAATGTGTAAAAATGGAAGTAGCATCCATTTGAAACATGTTTTTAAAAAAGGTCCGAGTTACCTAAGACCTAACAAAAATATTCGTGTGCTTCCGGTAACCTGACACACCCTACTAAAAAGGCCCAACCCTAAGATTAATGGAACATATAAAAGTGCTTTCAAGTCGCCCTTCCCTAACAAAATTTGAACGACCCAGGCTGAAAAAATGTTGCCCAGAAAGTGGTCATCGTGTGCCGTTATTTTGCAGTAAAGTCAACTCAAACACAGCATTTTATTTCAACTTGTCTGGAGTATTAACTTGGGCCGGGCAAACAGAATAACTGCATAGCCACAGGTGTTCGGTGAAACAGCATTACCCCCAGTTGTTTCGCGAACGTTATCGTAATATTTCGCAAGGTTCCGGGTATCCGTTCTCCGAGTTACCATGTCAAACGGCTGTTAAAATCCTTTTAAAACATGATTTACTATCTTAACTTTAATCTGCCTGCTCGGTTGTGTCTGAAGCAGTTATATTCGTTAGTTACAAATCCAACATTGCGCAATGCATTGACTGCAGAACAATTGCCCAAAGATACATTTGATTTGGATATCAAAGTGAATCACGCTCACAATATACACCATATTATTGATGCTCTGAAAAATTTGCAAAGTATATGCTTTTGCTTTCGTATATTATACCCCCCTCCCAATACTCATTAAAGCAGCTAAATCTGTGGATTAGTCCCTATTGGATATTCCGAAGATGTAGTATCCAAAATATATGTGTGATTAGTGTTAAGGGAGGGTTAATTTGTAGAATGAATGCAATGTACAATATATAATGGGACTTTTCCAGAGCGATCATTACCTGATAATGTAAATACAACAAGGGTCAGTTACCAGTTGTAGGCCCCAGAATAGGGATTTTGTATCAGACACTTAAATCTCCCCCAGGCTGTGAATTAAGTAGCCACACAGGGCACACGAGGTAAGACCCCCACTGAGTCAAAGATGGAGCTTAGTGAAGAAGGTTGCCCCGATAGTGGATACATGTCTGAAAGTATCGGTGGGTTTTTATATTAGTAGTAAATATCAGTCACAAGATGGGTGAAAGCCCAGACATTTAAACACCGTAGAAACATTACAGAGCAAAGAAATAGGACGATAGGTGCTTTTAATCTGACTTTACTTTTTTTACACACCAGACATATTAGATCTCTTCCAACCATAGTGAAAGTACAAAAGACCAAGAAAGAATTGGAAATTTGTGTGAGTGGTTTACAGATCGAGTCTACTGTGTCCTGGAGTAAGATTTTCCCAATATTGTATGGGCTGGATGCAGGGGATAGCCTGACGGAAGATAAGACTTTCCTGATATTGTCTCCATTAAAAGTAACATGCTCTAACCAAGCTTCAATTCGGAATATCAGGCTCTAGAAAGGGCAATACTGAGGTCACAAAAATATATGTTTGAAGTCCCATACTGATCTTGAGAAAGATTTGTCCTTGTGAAGGGAAACGGAGAAATAACAAAAGAAAAAACGGTGATGAGAGTTTGAGATCGGGGCAAGGGTTCTAGAGTCCAGAACTAGGCCCGGAGAATAAGTAACTGTAAGTTTTAATTAGATATACGGGTATTCACTTATTCCAGTGTGTTCATCTATAAGTCGGAGGAGATTATGTTGATTCATATGGTTAACAAAAGATAAACTGAGATTGCTGTCCTCGTGCTGGGAGTTCCAGTCAGAATATCGGTCATTGAAATCGCCAGTGAGCACTAAGATGTTGGGGTTGGTTTCAGTGCCCATGAATATGGAGGTGGCCAATGATTCGAGAAAAGCTTCGCAGATTTCTGCAGACTGACCAGATTCACAATCTGGGCTTTCAATATCCGGACGTTTCAAGCACGGTTAAGAACAGTAAATAAACGCTAAAACCCCACCACCCGTTCCTGTTTTGCAGTCTTTACAGAAAGGAGGTTGGAAGTCATCAACGAGAAGGAGCTGATCGGAAGCATGTTCACCCAGCCAGGTTCCAGACAAGGCAATGATGTTGAAGTTTTCTGATTAAGCCAAAAAGTAAATTTTGTCAAGTTTAGCGGTACTTCGTGGTCTGCACACCTTTTCAGTGAAAGAATATCAGTGGGTTGATTGATTTAAGACTGGGGTTAGGGTTTGGGTGAACATCGATGGATATTGGAGAAAAAGAGTAGAGGAACAATATAGTGTGTTAAAGCCTAGAAAAACCACCGATGAGCATGTTCTTGTGTAAGATAGTCAGTAAAGAGAAGGCGCATCTAATTTGACTGCTTTCACGTGGGCCTGAATGAGAGTGTACCGTGAAAGAAAAATGAAAAAGACCAATGGTCACTTGGTATTGTTCAGTGTTGATGCCCATTGGTTAAAAAAAAAGGAAAAGTAAAAATATCAATAATAAAAGTACTTTCAGTGATGCTATATGATGCACACCGTACCAGCAAGATCAAGAGATGATGCAAGGAAAGCACTCAGCGTCATAAACAGTTTCCTGTGTGTCAATTCCATGTTAACTGGGAATAAACCGACAGAAGTCAATCATTTATTTGGCAGCATTGTTAGTTGTGACATGGTAACATGACATTTGGCAGAAAAAATATACAGAGAAGAGTAGAAAACAACAACGCAAGAATGAATAAAAGACGGAATTTGGTGTAATTTTGGTGATAGAATGAGTTGTCTGGACCATAAATCACGAGTGGCTTTTAGCAATCAATAGGAGAAAGGCATGACCTACAAGTGTACAATAGAACAATAACAAATTATGTAAGATGGGCACCTAATTTTGGGACAGTGGGGAAAGGCAAAATAGTTAAGCCGAAACGAGATGGGGTAATATTCGTGAATTTTAAAGCATTCAGTTGATAATATAATATTAATTTGGAAATGATACATGGAATAAGAGGAGGTTTACATGTATCTGTAACCTGAGGTCAGTTGACATAAGAAAGACTGCTTGGCTGCTTGTGAAATAACAAAGTAATCATCACGTACTTCATGAACTTGAAATACCCTTACTCTGGTATGTCTACACCTAGGTTAAAGCACCTCATAAACTGAAATAGCCGAAATAAGTATTGGATGTTTTGGTCATGGAAATCAGTTTGGAAATTATCACACAAAGAATCAAAAATAGCTATCCTATATTTAAGTGCCGTGATAAAGCCATTTGTGATAACAAAAGACTGTGGATGATTCCACGTGAATGCCCAACAGTACCAAATGTCGAACCATAAACGAGGTAAGTCATTACGTGAGGCATAAGTCACCGATGTACCTTTGTAGGCAATTACCCCTAAAACCCCAGGATTTTAAATGGATATACTCTTAAGTGCATGCGGTTGTGCTTACAGTACATCAAGCACAGATAGATAGGGCAAACATGTAGATTCATCGCAATACGCCCCAATAATCATATTATATCCATTTATGACTTAAGGTCAACAACTATTTACACCTGTAAAAGTACCCTCATTAAAAGATACATTAAAAGAAGAAAGAATGAAAAGACAAAAGGGAGAGATAAAAGAAACAGAAATATAGATAGAAGTGAAAAATGAAAGAATGATAGAAAAAGAAAGAGAGAAAAAAAGAAAGAAAGAAAGAAAGAAAAATAGAAAGAAAGAAAGAAAGAAAGAAAGTTGAACATATTAAGTTTTAGAACTGTTATTATGATCATGTTTGAAAAAAAGATGTCATAGATGTTCTGAAAGAGTGATGATAACCATATATCCTCACTCATTACGTACATCTAAGAACCATGAAAGGGAGTTTAAATGGATATATTGCAAACTTCCATCTTGCATACACAGAGGTAGTCATGCATGCAGGTTGGTAAGATGCAGATCAGCATGCCATTTAGTGGGGGGGGGGGGGGTATTTCCTTTCTAGCACCATGCTAGGACACAGGGGTAAAGTGTTTCCCGTGCCAACGAACTGGAGGGCCTCTTTTTTTAAACTGTATTCCTGATCCTCATATATGTTCATACTGGCCATGCATTATGCTGGAATATTCCTATTTTCTGCACTCTGTCATGGAAAAATTATTTCCTGCACTCCACATCACCCCCTTGCTCCTTCCTTTACCTGCGTACTGTCTATCCAGTGTTTCTGAGTCCCACTTCTGATCCTTTACTACAAGTTGGGCCACTGCATAAACAAGCTAACTACTGTTAACTGCATGAAGGTGTAAATAGTAAATTGGATCATTGGTTGTGTTGTTGTATTTTGTTGACAGAGTTAGTCAAAAGCTGTCTCAACCTGGTAAGGGGGGGGGGGGGCGGCAATGCAGCTAGCAGGAAATAGTATGCTCTGCACGATCATGGGCTAAAATAAAAATATTGTGGCATGAGGTGTGGATGGAGTCATCAAAACAACCATGAATAACTGTCTCAATTATCAGAACTGATGTTGTAACAAAGCAGACACCAAATACATCCTGGTCAGAGACCAACACTTTAAGATTCAAGATTTTCAACATTTTATTGATATGGTGGCTCAATGGTGCCAACCAAAAGCTTTTTTTTTTTTTTTTTGTAATTACGAGATAAAATCTCGAAATTACGACATTAAAAGAACTTTTGGTTGGCACCATTGAGCCACCATACTGACACACAAAATCCAAGACCACATATTTTTTTGGTTCGATGTACATGCTACACATGCATGTATTTCTCTTAAACAGACTCATAAGACTGGTAACTCAGGTTGTCCAAAAAGGCTGCATGGTGCATTTTACCATGGACATACTATCAGATAGTAGGTCCCTGATTGTACCCTATGCTTCAAGGACAGTACTGGCTATTCAGTCTTGTGCTCAATACAAGATGTGATGCGATTAAAAATAGGAAAGGGCACAATTAGCTCCAAGATATGCGTTCGCCCCAATACGCAACTGAAAACACAAACATTTGGAGGGCTAGAGCCGTGTATTTCCATTGGTCTGTACATTAAAGCAACCTTAAATAAACTAGTCACTTTTGTAGCTGTCGTTATTTGATTTTTGTGAGGTGTTTAGTTATGCATCTAGATATACTGTCTGATATTTGGTGTTTCTATGGGCAGTAGTTTTCAAGCTATTAAGTTGCAAACTACAGTGTAAAGCAATGGGAATACACAACCCTAGCCCTCCCCTGACTGCAGTGCCCTCCTTAAGGCGGTTATTGAACCATCTGTTTTTTGCCTTTGCCTATTGGGTTAACTTTGGGATTGCCTACGACTTTGTGGCTTGTGCCATGCACTTTGAAACATTATGAACACCCTTCCCTCACCCCCACCCCCCAAGTTCGACTGGGATCAAGACTGCAAGTCCTGATTTCAGAGGTGCAGTAGAACCTGCAATTTAAGACCACAGTTGTGAGAGACCAGCAGACCTGTAACCATATTTCTGATGTACAACAGCCTAACTTCTTTGCAAATTTACCTGCAATTTAAGACCACCTGATGTATGTGACCACTTTTGGCTGGCAGAAGGGGTGGTCATGTACTGTAATATTCAGCGGACAACTTTTTGTATGGTTGCCTGCTTAGCTGTATGGCAGGCCATTTGTGTGACTGGTGGCCTGTCAGTGGGCCCCAGTCACCCCATCAGTCAAAAAGCCCTAGGGTTACTGAACAGGCAATTTATATGGCATTAATATGTGTTGTAAAACAGTGAGGACCCTGGCAACAATGACCATAGCTGAAAACAGCCAGTGTCCACGCACTCGCTCTAGTATGATGTAATCACTGAAATAACACAAGTTTATTTAAGCAAACTTTGCTCCTTGCAAGGAACTGCTCTGAAGAGTCACCCATGGGTGCATGTTGTAACCATTTACAACATGCCAGTTTTAGAAATAAGATCCACTAGAAAATGAGACAATTAGATATGCTGATAAACATGTGACTCGGGCAAAAAAAAGCATTGCTGATGGCCCCTGGACCTGGTCACGGTAGCAAATGGGATAAGGGAGGGATAGCATATTGACCAGTGATAAATGGGTGAATGTAAATGTGCACCCATTTACAAGAATAGGTCCATGGTGTGCCCTCACCCCTTTTCAAGCACCCGGAAAAGAACTTGGAGCAATGTCATAATTTCACCAATATTTTGCTTATTTAATCTAGGCCACTTCTTTCCACAGGACATCTCACTTTTGTCTACATTTCGTGTTTTGAAATGGTTTAAATGTGATTCCTGTGTCTAGGCTCCTTGGTCTAACCGAAGAGGGCAGAGCCTCGTAGAGAGAGGAGGGAAATCACTCGGTTTCAAAAAATTTCGTTTGCAATAAAAAGTGTCGTAATCCAATTAATTGGTGTTTTTGATTTGATTTTACTTGATGGGTCGAGTTAATTACCGAGATCGCTATCAGCGGCCGGCTCCACCCGCCCTGGTCTTACTGTTACAGTTTTCCCTGCCTCGCTCACCTTGCATGGGCTTGATCAGTAGACGGCAACATGTCAGCTGTAGTAACTGTAGGCGCGGAGACGCTGCTGCGTGTGTTGTGATTGGCGAAAAGTAAAGGCACCTGGCTGTCTAAATCAACAATGCAGCCAGCCCTTTCCATGATTCATGAATCACGAATAGACCTACCGGACAGTGTTTCCTCAGTCAGGTTACTGTTTGATCTGAAGATCCAGTGGACTTTTAATCAGAATGAAATTCCAAAGAATTTGTGTAAACATTGGAACTGAGAGCAGTGGAGTAAATAAGAAAAGAGGTAGGCAGGTATTCTATAGTTTAGCCAAGCTGTTGACATATAAATATAAACTCGTTCAAAATAAGCTTGTAACATGAAATGACTGAGAAAGGAAACACATAACAGCGATACACACAGGGATCACGCAAGCTATTATTTTACTATTATAGGGTTTAGCCTATTATTATGAAAGTAATAAGTTAACAAATCTAGGCCTACCAAAGCTATATAGGATAGTTTATGTACCTATACTCGATGTTTCCATTCAGACTCAGAAAGCCTTTATTCGACATAACGTTTTAAACAAAATACAAATTATTGTCGATAGGGTGGGCACCCGGCGTCTCTGTCACGAGGGTAAACGCATATTTAGGTTCTCTTTGCTAAGGGACGAACAATTCGAATCTGGGGAGGGGGGGGGGGCTATGCATTTTAGTAGAACATACAATTTTTTTCAGTTGCCCATGACAGTACATTTTTCCATGGATGTATACATTTTAGCTATATCATTGTGTAAGAAACCTAAAGTCAAGAGAAGCATTTTAGAAGCTTTAGATATGTCTAGTCCATTTGAAAATCATGTGAACACAGAGGTTCCAAAAAGAAATCATTTGAGAGTCCAGGGGATAAAGTCCCCGGAAGTCCAAAGGTTACGACAAAATAACGCTCCATTTGGAGACCTATTTTGTCATTAAAAATATAATGTTCCTACCCTAAAAACCCTGCAAAAAAGACCCAAGTTTATCACTGGCTATTCTGGGGTAAACATGGGAGGCGAAAGAAAACAGAAAATATTCTGCCAGCACCAGTTTTATGTATGTTGCACAGCATAGTTCAATCCAGGCATCTGTATTAAAATGGGGTAGCATCTTCAGCTATGACTTACCCTACTATAATCACGTAAGATACATTATTGCACCATTCCAAAGGGCCCACTTTTAACATTTTCTTTAACTCACTCAACTGAAATGTATCAATGTGCTATGAATACACGGTATTACACGCTGCATTGCAAGTGTTTTCATGACCGAAGTGTTTTTAGCTTTTAATTCTGGATATATTACATGGCAATTTCCCTGATGATTGAGACAAAATCTGTTATACTGGTTTTACATGTACTAGATTACAGGGACCGCTGGTACCATTCGCCAATTCCCCCATGGCGATAAAGGGGTATTTTGGCGATAATATTTTTTTCACCTGGCTAAATTTTGGCGAACCAAAGCAAATCACAGTTAATTTGCCATAAACAGATCGTCAGAAATTTATTTCTCTGGTCAGGAACAACGTGAAGCAACAGAGTGCGCCATCTGCCGGTTAGACTGGCATTATGAATTTATCAGAAACGAGGTCTCGTTTGCTGCGTCATGAAGCGTGAGTTGGAACAGCTGAGAGCAGAAATGACGTCATCGAAGCGAGGCGCGAGCGATGAAAATGATCTCCCCTTAGCTCCCATTTTGAAGCGGGCCAAAGAGGAATGCAACCGAAAAATCAAAGCTCAATGGTTCAAACAATTCAAGTGGTTGTCCTACAAGAAGCAAACAAACACATTCCATTGCGATTGGTGTACAAAAAGTCGGAATAGTAGTAGAATATATATTGTACACTTTTACTCCAGTAATGAGGATCAATAATGTTAGGACAATGTTTTTCCTAGCATCACATTGTCAATATTAATATTGTTCCTGTATATACTGTACGTATACAAGCATATAGCATTAATCACTTGAATTTGATAAAAAAAATCTTGGTTTTGTAAATAAAAATGATAACATAAAAAAAAGAATAAATAAAATCAGAATTCTGCAAGTTTGGAAGTCCTTTTGATGATCCCCTGCCTAACAGGCATGATTTAGTATACTTCAGATGAATAAAACTAAAAGCACAAGATTCTACATGCCACTTAAAAAATCACAATTCAAAAAAACTACCATAGATGGATGCCATTGGGAAAAAAGTATTTCCTATTACTCTCTATAAAGTGTTTGTGACACCATGTACCCTAATAAAGCACTGCTGCGACCAGATATATATCTGCTGAACCTGCACTGCAAAACTGACTTCAGATTGAAGTTCCTCATGAAGCGACCTTTCATTCAAGTACGTGCAAGCCAAGGTTTCTTTCGGGGGGTGGGGGGTGGGAGAGGGGGAGAGAGAGAGAGAGAGAGAGAGAGAGAGATGAGAGAGAGAGAGAGAGAGAGAGAGAGAGAGAGAGAGAGAGAGAGAGAGAGAGAGAGAGAGAGAGAGAGAGAGAGAGAGAGAGAGAGAGAGAGAGAGAGAGAGAGAGAGAGAGAGAGAGAGAGAGAGAGAGAGAGAGAGAGAGAGAGAGAGAGAGAGGGTGCTTGCATTTAACGTCTCCCCAGGAAAATTTAGAAAAAGAGATGCTCTCAGATACATTTTCCTGGCATTTCCGACTGCATTTTCATGAAGACCATTTGGATTTTCCGGGATGGAAACTTCACTAAACTGGGCTCCAGATATCAAATGCCGCTACATATCTGATTCAATTCACATAAAATGAATCAGAGAAAAAATGAGTCAGTGACAACTAATTCCTGGAAATATGTATTTGTGACCTTTACCTGCTGATATATATTGTTACTGGTAATCAACATTATTATGACATGGTCATACCTAATTAAATATTTCAATGCCAAGTTTAACGCTGAGTCAATAGCTATTGTCGGCACACTTCCCACGCAATGCCTGCAAATTACGCAAAGAAAACCTGTTTACCAGAACCAAACTTTGTCCTAAGTCTATTTTCTTAAGTCTAGCCGTGTTTGTGTTTGAATGAAAGAGCTTTGCATTAGAAATTTGAATATCATTTGATTATAGTGAGAATAAAGTCGCTTACGGCAATGAAAGAGTTAAGAAAGAAAATAAGCACAGGCAGAAGAAAACAAATAATATGGCTACATTAACAGGCTAAAAGCTTCATTTGTTATAAAGTTACAGATCTTTCAGTAGTAAGTGTATCCAGTCGCTTTCATACTTTTTCTGAAAGTGAAGTTCTTGAAAAAAAGGCTCACTTTGAAAATTTTTAATTAAAATACAAAAGCAGCTCAATTTAAATATCGCTCGGCTTACTAAGCCAAGAGATAAAATTATCTCTAGTGGTGTAAGCCAGGCGGTACTCCATTGGTCCTTGGAGTAATTATATATATTTATATCTATATATTTAATAGAAATTTAGAAACTATTTCGGAGTAAATTCATAGGCAATATCATGATCAGATCATGGATTGACAAGGTCTTAAAAAGAAGGATAAACTCATTAGTCAAGGAGACGTCCTTCAGATTTTCACAAAAGGCCTAAGTGATTTTTCCTCATAGCGTCTTACATTTGTGACAAAGTCGAGAATTTTAACGTAAAAGAGACTATCGCGGCCTCAGAAGGCTTAGCTATAGGTCTAACTTATATTAAGATTAGTAATAGATGAATACAAAAGTTGACATAAGTTTTCCTCTGCCTTAGCCTATAATCATAAGCCCGGTTATTCCTATGGCTTCACTAGCGGTATACCTATGGCTTTATTCAGTGCTTCACGAAAGTTAACCATATCGACAAGTAATCTGTGCGCTATAAATGTAAATAATATCTGCGGTAACACAAAAAATCACTTACAGTCGGTGTAGGCCTATCGTTATGGTGATCATTTAGGATTGATAAGTACATCTTATAACTAACCTTTCAAATAATATATTCATTCGACGTCGGTCGCACTTTATTCCACGCTTACGCCCGACGAGTGCTGGCCGTCTGTAAGTTCGTGTCTAACTGCATGATACACATCAATGCAGCAGAGCGTGTTAGGCCACGTATACGCAAGCTATTAGCTAAGGACAATGTCTGCTGATGTTATCCAGCCGGCATTTTCGGCATCTATAAGCATTAGAAAAAAAAAAAAAATAAACAGGGAGAGGCCTGGAAACCCCCCCCCCCCCCCCCCCCCCCCCGATCCGCGTGTCGCAAGCAGTATTTTATTTTTTTAATGTAAATGAGGCAGTACATTATTTTTTTCACTGATTTTGGGACGTACATCATTATTGAAAAAAAAAGCATCCCCCCCAAGATTCTAATGGTTGGTCCCTAAGCAAAAAGCAGACTTTTCAGAGAACACATATGTTAATAATGGTAGAGACCCTAGCTTTTTAGATTTTTCATAAACTGATCTCATTTTTTAATACAAATACAAAAAAAAAAAAAAAAAAAAAAAAAAAAATTAATGCCCCACTGGCCCGCTCCGAACTTTTTAATATCAGTCAGGAATTTTTAGTTGCTATGACGAGAATATGAACATTGTTTTTACAAAATCATCGGCAGAGTTGAAGTGACATTGCTTGCACAGACTAACTCCGTTCCTCGAGAAAAGACCATTCAGGTTCAGGTTTTTTCCATGGAAGAACAGCTTAGAACCAGAAGTGTCTGATTTAAAACAATAATTTTCCTATCTATGGTCAGTGACGTAGACTATTGTGCGCATTTTACAAACCGCACGGCTTAGCTTATCGAGAACTGGTACATCGTGTATACATCAAACGATGTAGGCCTGTGTATAGGCCTTCTTTCCAATGTTGAACAAAATTAATGTTGAACTACTATGCGTCGCCACCCATCTTTGTTACGACCTGGGAAAAAACATGGCTCGGCCATATAGGCCTCGACCTAGGCCTACATGCATGACACATCTTTTCCTTTGACCCTGAGGTTTAGGACCCACTAACCCTTTTTTGAGGCTTCATTTTGACGAGAGTTTGAGGTGAAGTAAAAGGGGGGGGAGAGAGCAAAGAGGAGAGGAATCATACATATCTATAGACCTAGGCCTACAATCTAGGATCATACAGCAGGGCGTTTGTTACATTTTCATTCAAATTCTCAGTTTCCACCTTCCTAAGAAAGCAAAGGTCATGCATGGCTGTCCCAGGAGGGCTGTACAGACTTGGCCTCCGAAACGCTTCTCTGTGTAGCTTTGAGGACTCCGAAAGAATCCGTGAGTGCATCCAGTGAAAAAAGTTTCTTTTATGTGGCTGGGGATGGGGATGGGGGTGGGTATTGATGGTAACCCATGCATTGAAGACAATCACAATTTGGCGATGCTTTCCTCGTTCATCTTCTTGTTTTCAAGACAGTGTTCGATAAAGTTGGTTTAGCTTAGACTGATAGTCTAATTTTGTGCATCTAGCAAAGGAAAATTTGCGGTAAATAAATTTGATATGAAGAAATATTAGAGTTGTGTGCCTACTGCATGTACAAATGCACTCATACGTTACCTGTTATTTTAAAGTTCCTGGGACTCTGAGTAAGGTTCCCAGGAACTTAAGTCTAAATTCCTGGGACTTAAGTTATGTTCCTGAGAATTTATAATTATATTCCTTTGACTGAAATATGTTTCGGGGAGCTTGCCACTATGTTTCTGGGACTTGCTACATTCCCAGGACCGGTCTTTTGTTCCCAGGAATTTGCTTATATTTCCGGGAAATTGCCCTAATTCGCGGGATATTGCCTAAAATTCCAGGAAATTGCCTAAATCCCTGATAATTTATTACTATTCATAATGCTATAACTCAATTATGAGTGTGGTGATATTGTTCAAATTGTGCCAATTTCCTACATGAACCCATCAGCACACACTGTCCAAATTTGGTGCTTCTACCATGAGCAGAAATGGAGATATAATAACGGCAAAATTGTCCGAAATGGAATGGAAAGTTAATTTTGAAGTGACTTATACATGTATGTATGTATATATATATATAGGCCTATATATATTTATACATACATATATATACACACATATATATATATATATATATATATATATATATATATATATATATATATATATATATATATATATATATATATATATATATATATATATATATATATATTTACATATATACATACATAATATTGCGCTTCATTCAGCAGATTTTGCTGTACAGGTTCTCTGGGATTTCCAGTAAATGCATTTCTTTCTAGACCGTCACTCAAGCGAAACAAAGGCCAACAAAAGTAGACCCTACCTTTCAATGAAAAAAGGAGAGACAAAAGAAAGGAAAGCGAATAATGGGTCTGTTTTGGCCCCCTTGAATGGGAAGTGTTAAAAGATGGAAATGCCATACCTGGAGCGTGCGGAAAACTCGGTATGCAATGATGACGAAGTCCTGCTGCAAACGTCATGTTGAAAATCCTCAAAGAAACATCCGTTTCAAAAACTGCTTAGACGACAGGGTAGCTGACTCAAACTCGTTATCTATATGGCGGGATGAACTCACCTTTGACGTGCACAGCACAAAGTCTGACATGCAAGCATTTACAGGGATAACATATGGCGATTGTCACAAATGTTTACTGTCTTGGTTGGACGGAGCGGGCTCAATAACCCGGGTTAGACTCGCTTCATTAACAACCAACCGCTTGGAGGAGGAGATGTCGTTTATTTTAGACTAATCCTCTTAGTCGACAGCGCTTGGTGCCTCGACTGTCAGATCATCCTCAAATCGATACAATTACATCAGGTCCGCCAGGCTTTGCGGGTACCTTGCCTTACAGATTGCCCTGGAATAGAAATATATTAAGCAAAAAAGAAAAGAATTCCCCAGCCAATAGACTTGACATTTTCCGCGGAAGTTTACAAATGGCTGGTTTCCCCTGCTAATTTAGGGAAAAGAGGAAAAACTATCTGTCCCCCAAGACTGGGTGCAGGTATATAACGTTAACAAATGAGCTCATATATTTCTTCAAACTTCGCATGCTCAAACATGCCGGGTCATAATAAGGAAAATAATGGCAATATACCTAAGAAAGACGGACTTTCCTGTTTCATAGGGATTAGAAGTTACGTGTCGCAAAAGGATGTAAGTGTGTGAGTCGCTGATCAATGGAAACATTTTGACATAGACCTATAATATTATTATACTTCATAGAAATAAGCACGGGAGGGTAGATTTTCGTGTGCTGAAATGTGAAGTAGATATTTGCTATACATGTAGGTAAATCATGAGCCATTTAAACACTCTCTTGTTACTGATGAAATTCATTATGATCCCTTACTCTAGAGCATATCCTGACCGACAAATGAAACATCAATAAGATGTGGTCACAATTCCAGTTTGCCGGGTCACAAGTCGATGAACAACCAGCAAGGCGCAGCCAGATATCAGTCACGTGTCAATGAAAAGCCAGTGAGGTGCAACTCGAAATCAACGTCTTCATTCGGTACCTTTAACGTTATATTCACAAAACAAGACGGAAAATTGACCTGTCGTTACACCTTGGCAGAAATCAATGGTGACAGCGACCTCAGTACTTCCACTTGTTGGAAATGAACATAAAGATTTATATCTTCACTCTAATTACTATCACACTGAGCCGATACACACAGTCTCAGTTTAGATCCATAAAAAATAAATCATAAATTAGATAGCCTTAATCGTACCTCATGATCAACATTTATGAAGACTGGTATTCTGACATCCCGATTCACCACCTGCCACGGACACAACGAAACAGGGCAGGAAAGTTTGTTTCATTTGGTGCTTTACATGAAGAGTCTATAACCTATCTATCTATCTATCTATCTATCTATCTATCTATCTATCTATCTATCTATCTATCTATCTATCTATCTATCTATCTATCTATCTATCTATCGATCGATCGATCGATCGATCGATCGATCGGTCGGTCGGTCGGTCGGTCGGTCGGTCGGTCGGTCTCTCTGTCTGGCTGGCTGTCTATCGACCTATCTATCTATCTATCTATCTATCTATCTATCTATCTATCTATCTATCTATCTATCTATCTATCTATCTATCTATTTGTGTATATCTGTCCGATTATCTGTCTGTTCGTCTGTCTGTCCATCTTAACATTCACACATGAACATGTAGATATACATGCTTATGTAGATATACATATGTATGGCCCAGACCGGATACTATTTTTAACATGTCATCATAACTGACTCAGGGAACAACTTTTGCCACAAGTGAATAAAGATAAATGAAGGATGATGTAATCAAAGCTGTTTGGCATCTAAATATATAGATTCGGAAAAGACCGAGGACAAAAATACATGTATAATCAATATAGAGTGTCAACAAAATGGTGGTTTTGTACTTGTTTAATCTGGCGCGTTGGCCTTCCGGATATCAGTGCTGTTTAGTCCACAGTATTTCACTGGCGCATGGATGCAATCACTGTCTCTTAGCTATCAGTTTATACCCAGATTATGGTGGTCTTTTGCCTAGCCTGATTTGTCGATCCGTCGAGGTACCGTACTTTTTTTTTACCAGAGGATATCTGGATGTCATTCTATCAGGTGTCCAATACGTCCTTTGTCCTTGGTGTGCAGTGTGTCCAAACATGGGTGCACATTACGTCATATCCTTGTTGTGCACTTTGTTATGTCATTAGTGCATAATATGATATACCATTGGCGAGGAGCATGTGATACAATAGGTGTGCTGTATATCATTTCTTTGCTCTACAATATTATGCAAACAGCAGCAGCAGTACCACGTCCCACTGCATTCTTGTATAGGTTGTTCTGCTAAAACTCAAACCCTATGTTGTCATGAAACTAGCACAATCAAAGACCAGGAAAAAAGAAACAATTAAAACTCTTTCTCTGTCCGTTGGAATTGTATCCAACATTGATTTAATGGTATACAGGGGTGTTTTAATTGAAGTTGGGAACTTTAAGAATAATTACGCATGTGTGTGTGTGTGTGTGTGTGTGTGTGTGTGTGTTTTTTTCTTGTTTTATTTTTTTTTATTCTTTTAAATAAACCCCTGGTTTCCATCAAAGCAAAAGAAAGGTCATTGAAGCTCCCTATCTTCTTGTATTAGTTATATCAAATGCACATAATGAAGAAAAAATTTGAATCACGGAGTGAATTCATGGGTCTTGTACTCCTTGTATGCCATACAATGGGTTTGCCGTCTATCGTTCCAGAGGTCACAGGCGCAAGACCTTAGCGGCTTTCTGCGAGTCCCAGTGGCGCGTCGCTTGAGGCGCCACTGTGCTTGTAATGGACTCCTTAATTGACAGAAAGGTCTGGAAGCTTTCTAAGTTGTACGCATACATTCGTTGTTCAAAAAGACAGAAAAAAAAAAGACGAAAAAGTAAAAAATTCCAGCACTTTTGTCTAAGCAAAACCACACTCGGCCCTACTGTCTCTCTGCCTACAACGCCATGTCTGTTCGCGGCTTTGCTTCGCCGATCTGCTACCCAATTTGATAAATTAATCTCTATGGTACACATCAGACATTGCTTTGACCTTTCCTACAACTGGTGACAAAAGTGACTTCGTTTTGCTGCCTTTCAGGCCACCGCAGCGCTGCCTTGGTTCTGCTTACGTTTGAGGCAAAATAGGCATGCCCACCACAGGAAGGTTACTTGTCATCTAGTTGACAACATGATTCCCCTGACGAATGTATACGTTGTATCCCTGTTTTTAAGTCTATTTTGATATATATTTTTTACAATTTTATTTCACATTTGATATTTTTTCACCGGACTAAAATATTGCTTACGATTGACGACCTTTCAAATCAAGTAAGTACCAAAAAAAGGGTCGTTGGACACGAGGCAGACATAACATTTTGCATTTACCAGGAATATTGAACTTCAGCAGTGTGTCGTGATCAATTGATTTGGCGCAAGCAGTATTACTTTACCAACATGGGTAATTTTATGCACATCATTGTCATTCTCATGTGACGATGTTCAATTGTTTTGAAGAGGGCATTTCCATACCCCTTGGATTGTAAAGAATATGCTGCATATCGTATGTGATAGAGTGAACAGTCATCTGTAATTTTTGTATAAAACTTTCACAAGTCAAAAAGTATCCAATCCAGGCGAATGAATCTTTAAAATATTCTATTTCTTTTTGGAACCGCTTTTCTTCATTTTGATATGGGAGTTTAGCTCTGCACTCTGTGACTGTATCTTACAAACATCTTCTGGCGCAAGATAGATTTAGTTGTATAGTTGTTCCAGTTTGAAATAACATAAAGCCAGAATATACATTATTTTCTGTATATTTAAACACTTGTGTGACATTTTGAAAATCAAAGTTGCATTCCCCTATGAAATTTTTGTTACCCGGAAGGAGTCTGATCACGGTTTTTTTTTATTATTTTTTATTTTTTCATGTTACAGTACAATAAGGTATCGGTCTTTTGACCCATAAACATTTCTTTGCATCAGTTGGTTTAAAAAAAACGTGGTATAGAACACCTCAATAAAAAAATTCATTCTGTTAATTTCATATTTTAATCCCATGTGTAGCAGAAGATGCTTTTTCATACTATTTTGGCTGTTACTCTGAGCAATGGGGTGTGACAGAAGCTATATGAATTGACTGAGGTACGATGAGTGACATAACAATGAGTTTTACCAAGCATATATAATTTCGCCATGCGCTATATTTTAATTATATTTAGTAAATAATTAAGTTAGGTTCATAATTTAGTTGCTCGTTTTAGCTTCTTGTAGGAGAGATTTTAATACCTTGCAAAGTCACCAGGTTGGTAGTTATATGTATGTTATATATTCCATTTCTTGTTGAATATGCATATTTTTATACTTCGAATTCGCAGTAATTTAGATTTACCTATATTTACTTTCATCTCAGCGATCTGTTGAATAGTATCTAAAAATAAAAGAATTGATTCGTGCTGTTTTGTATAGCAGTAAGAATGGTTTAAACGTTTAGTTCAGTTTAGATGCATCTTATTTCATGTAAAATGGATCGCAGAAAAAGCGATAGATGGCTATTTAAACTCCCCTCCGGTACTTTCACATATATGGTAAGTGGCAACTGAATACACATAACGGCTCAGTAAGTCAACAAATAACCTGTTACACATCTTCACTATAAAGAGAATAAGAAAGAATAAATTTTGGTATACATCAGTGCAATATCTGTGCAATATCAAATTATCAATACTAAGATATTACTATTGGCCTTTGAAAAGGAATGTTTCAGGTCAAAAAATGTGCTGTGTGAAATAGAGGACGTCGAGACTGAAAATCGGATACACTGTGTCGTTTCTTTCAACGTTGGTGTAACTTACACATCATTTTAAGATATTTGATATATAATGGATAATATTTTAAAATTTTACATGTAGTGATCAGCTATTTATTAACCTCTACAACTGTTTTCGTTGGAAGTGTTGCATGGAGTCCACACAGACTAAGGTAGTGATGTCTCTATACAAAGTGCATACATGCATATGATACGGCGCACTACAGACATATACAAGAAGCAGATTTATGGATAAGTTTACAAAACATGTCGCAGTGTACAACGGAGTCCTTCCCCAGGCGTCAAGAACATGGCTGGTTCAAGTATGTATTATTTACCTGAAATATATATCATCAATAAACTGAATTAACTCAATCTGGAACGCGTGCTTGGGTGGAAAGGTGACACTTTTGGCATGATAGCACAAGTTGCAAACAGGTATGAAAACAAAAGGTAGGAGACAAATATAAGGGCATTTGGACGGAGAAATAGTTAGAATAGTCATAAGACCTGGAGAACCAAGAAAATAACTAACATAGTGCAACCTACATTAAACAGCCGCAGAATTACAGATGACAAAATAATAATGGTTGCAACAAAGCCCAAACCGAAACTAACCGAGGTCCTTCTGTTTAAACCATGCACTACTTTGAATGAAATCTGCTAGCAGAATTCCAACAATTTCAAGACAGGAAAAACCTGCCGACTAAAATATCCGTGTGCGTTTTGGATCGCTAAAAATGCATAGAAGTCATCAAGGGAAGCAGCACCATGTTTATCATGTTCTTAAAGAGCTGAGCAACATAAGCATTTAGCTGTCCCTTTGAGCCGGATTTTAAACAAATTCTGAATTTCGATTCACTGGCAACCAAACACAAACGGGTATATAGAAGAGCAAGACATCTGCTGCCAAAATTGTACGGTTCAGAAGATTTAGAAATTTGCACTTATGGTTTCATTATCCGTGACTTAAATCGATGTTGCAATTTTAAATATTTATTTTACTTTTTTTTCATTGCCCCAATAAACGTTACAAGCAAGTCTGTTTTCGTATTTCGATGTATAGGTAAATTGGAGCATGGTCGTTATGTTGGTTGTCATTACACACCGTGTAGTGGAAAAGAGCTACAACAATGAGATCCCCTTCTCCATTTTGCAGTCCTTTTTGCTTCATACCGACACAATGATTTAAAGATCGAAGCAATCGAGTACCTAGGTCAGCACAAGATGAAAGATGCATGTTTGCATGGAAAACATCCGACGGACATGTACAGAAAAAAATATCGCTATAAATATCATTCATTTCTATCCTACATCTCCTGGTTATCCTACAAGATAATCATTTTGGAATTAAGAAGTAGAAAGCATGATTTCAGCATTTCAATTACGGTAATGGCAAACACTTGTTTGGAAATTTATAACAAAAACAAAACAAACAAAAAAGCCCCCGCCCCCTTAAAAAGGTGAGATGGTATTGCCTAGAAAGGAACCAATGTTTTGCTTAAGAATAATTGATGTTGTACGGCAACGGGACGCAAATCCTACACATTGATTACTCTTTTATTTTCTGATGATAGATTCTGCTTTCCCACAAAATTGGTGTCAATCGTTTCTTCGCGATATTTTTCCTACGCCATATCATTTTATCCAGGGTAACACTAATTTGTGCGAACTATCATTTCATTGCCAAATTATATTTATTGCTTCGAGCGGATTGAACATAGCTTTAGAAGATCATATACCTGAGTGAAATTTAAAAGCTGTTTCCAAGGGTAGTAGCATCATTGTCAAGCTTGCCGCGAGAATTAGAACACGAATTTAAAGTAATAATTTTGCTAAAGAAAGTCTGCGCAAGTTGCTGTAATAGCTCGTGAGATATATTTGTTCGGGACAAGATAATATACTTGTTTGCTGGTACGTGTAACATTAATGGCCCCACAACGACGCAGCATGCAAAAACGGTTAGATTTGAGTGATTGTGGCTCATAGCAAATTGCCACAAAAAGCCGCGCTGAATATAAACCATGTCCAGGGAAAAACTTATAAACTGCATGTTTTTCCCCAGGATAGAGTTAGATTGCGTTATGGAGTCACCGAATCGCACAAGCTTAGTCAGTTTCAGACATTTTGCTTCTCACAGACTTATGGTACACAACACAACAACAGACACCACAAAGTGTATAAAATCTGAAACACAGTATATGTTCAAAAGATTATTGCACTAGGATCCAAAAAGTTAATCAGACAGAAGTAAAAGTATCACTGTGCATTATACACAAGTGACCGTCATTATTGAGATTTAAATTAAATCATGGTATATTTTATATCGTTTAGGTCTTTAAGAGAATAGAATAATCTTTCGCTAGCAAGCAACCTTCAGATTTTGCATGCTTTTCATTTTTCCACGTTATAGCCGTAAAAAAGTGCTGAATATTGTTTTTTAGCAGAATAGCCTGACTTCTACTTAGATTCAAAAGAACTATGAGATAACAAACTGGTTATTCAAAATATGAAGCATGGTTCCCTGCCATATATTTCTTTGCTATATCTTACATGTTTTTACATAAAACTTACATAAGAAACATGGAAAAGGACGTGTTCCAAATTAACATTTGACAAAAGGCGACGGCGACATAAAAAAGCGCACACAAAGCTCAAAATATGCACGTCTAGAATATATATTATGTTGGGTGATTCAAAGCGGCAGAGAGCAAAATTCCGTTCAGCGTAAAACATCAAAAGCGAACCTGAAGCCAGCCGTGAGCCCCCAAAGTTGGGAATCTATTTCCCCTAATGTAAGAGCAAGACGTGGATGCTATCTCTTAAACCAATCTGCCATGTAAGCTTGCAGCCGAAAATAATGGCGGGCGACTGCACATAATGACAATAGGACTATATTGAAAACGAAGACTATCATCTTGTACTGACATCTCATCTGTTGGCCACCAGGTCGGTTTTAATCGTCTTTCAATGACAAGGTGATTACTCATGCAAGAACCCGTTGTATACAGCTAATTTGTCATCTCATCCATAATATCTGGAGGTGCTGAATCTATTATAAAAGCTTTCCGTTATGCAGTTGTGTTCCCTAATTCCGGCGGATCTTGTTGCTCTGATGATGTTAATTTGGCAAAGCCACTCTTGTCTTTTTTCCTTTGAGCAAACGTCTTACAATCGTACGATCGTCTTGCCTTAAGCCTCCCCTTGAATTAAGACTGGAGAAACAGCTTTACTATGGGCAGACCTCATCTAGCATTCTTGGGGGGGGGGGGTGTATTAACGCTTTAAATGAAATACAAACACAAAACAGTTTACCTTACACCAGCTGTTTCCGCTTTCAGGAGGAAAAAGCTAAGAAAAAAAATCGACCACCTTGAAAACAACCAACCCAAGGTGCTTTATTCTGAAGAGGATATTACAAACTATATGCACAGCATGCTTTCATGTAGTGCTATTGATTGCATCAATTTGCTTTTAACTAGTCGGCATCTTCAGCTACGAGGCATATGCATATGTGTGCAAAAATGACGTAACCAATCAGTAAAACATTTTTTCAGAACATTGCTCAGATTTTAAAAGCTCCAACATGCTATCTGATAGACAAGCGGGTCACAGTTAAGGACAATATCTGACAAATGTATAAACGTATATCCGTTATAATTGGGAGAATTCACCATGGTCTGGCAAAGTTGCATTCCCGCCGAAACGTACCCCTTCACTATTACGTAATTGTATGAGGAGGAAGAAGAGGAGGAGGATGAGGCACAGGAGAAAGAGCAGAAGGAGGAGAAGGAGGAGGACGAGAAGAAAAAATAGAAGAAGAAGAAGACAAAGAAGAAGAAGAAGAAGAAGAAGAAGAAGAAGAAATCCCTCTCGCAAAAAAAGAAAAGAAAAGAAATAAAAGAACAATACAAATGCAGTACAAAAGGTAAAGACGGGCGATAGGACACCACACTGACGCAACATTGACAAGGACACACATATAAGAAGATAAGACATCACAGTTACAATTATAAGAAGTATGTATTATCATCATATCAAATTCCGACGTAGCCACACAAGTCGGTATGTACACACCAAGTACTGCATGCGGAAAGCTGTATTGTACCGGCCCGCACGTGACCCATCGCACGTCATTCAGTCTGTGTTGAGAGTAAATGTTTTAGGAGATACGAGAAATACACGCTGTTTCTGGTCAATCTTAGTTTCTATATACCTTGACCATCATATCTGGTTAAATTTACATCGCGAAGGAGGAAAATGGAAGTTTTTATTGTAGATCGCATTATCTGGTTAATTTAGAATGGATAGGGAGATGGTTGATCTTGCTGTACTTCAAGAATGTCGTGGAAAGGAACAGACTTTGGCATGTGATTTGAAATTAAATAAGACATTATTTATATGCTTAAAATGTGTAATTCGTTACTTTTGATCATTAACTGATTGTATCTCCTGAAAGCGATCAGGGTGTGTGTTATTTGCATTTCTTAAGGCCGTTCTAAAGTGAGGTTTTCCCGCTAAAATGAAATGCCTTGCTAATTCATTTTTCATGACACAGTCTCAAGCCTTAAGTGTAGCCGAATGTAACAACATAATAATATATTGTTGTCTTCAGGGATGGCAAAAACAACCCGAAACTGCAACTGCGGATATTGTAATATAACTATGCACTTAGACTAGACGGATATTTTATACACACATGAAGTATCAGCTTTGGGTTTTGAGAGTACGTGTACTATCTTATCTCCAGAAATTGACATGCAATAATGCAATATATGTCAACATGTATGACCACATTTAAAATGTACACTCCCCCGTAAATATGCCGACTAGGTGATGTAGCAATTGATCTATCAGGTATGCAAGGAAAAAAAATATACCTAAGTCCGTTGAAATGATGTCGAAAAACATGGATATGAAATCAATACGGCAGAATGGCGGCCCACAAAGTGGTAGAAATCTCGAGGAAAGTGATTTGCTTCAGCTTGTTTTAAATTCATACAGTGAAATAATTATTTGTAGCCAACGTTAACATTATAAACGAATACAAATAGACTATGCACATGGCGTTTCAGTGACAACAGGAAGTAATTTGATGCATTCATTTTAACCGTTTTTTTGACGATGATGGATCCCGCATTGTAGCGTGGCGCCGCGAATTCGTGGAAACGGTAGTACCCGCTGATCTGCGTGACACGGGGATCGGCGAAGCGTGGGATTCAGCTTCCTTTATGTTTTTGGTCAATACGCTTTTCAATAATATTAAGAAATACAGTGGGCCCCCTCTTATAAGGCCACCCCAAAGGCACTAGAAAAGTGGCCTTATAAGTGGGGCGGCCTCTATTGAGGGGTAAAATACAATGAAAATGCCATACTTGCTGCATGGAGAAGTGACCTTTGTAGAGGGGGTGGCCTCTCTTGTAAGAGGGATACCACTGTAGTCCATTTTGCGCTAAATTCTCTTTAACTCTGCTTGACGTTATAAAACAGTTCAACTACGTACATGTACTCCATCATTTTCCCAAGAAGTGGCCAACATGCTCGCATACCAGCAAAGCGTAATCTTGCAGCCATTTTATCCTCTCGGTTAACTAAGGCATTCGCAGTCAATTTGCATTCAGATGTGGATGGCGAAGATGGGAATATCATTGAATTTTACTACGGTTGGTTCCCTAAAGGCAATTACTGGAAAAAGACAATAGGGCTATACCACATTTTGTATGGGGTACGAAGTGTAACAACAATTTGGGGTTATTTTAATTCATTTCGTGGACGAAATCCATGAACGCCGACAATTTCGTTGACGGAATTGTTACGTTCAGTATAGGCCTATCAATTGTGCCCACAGACTCCATGAATTTATGAATTACGTCCACGAAATCCATAACTTTATCAATTAAGTCCAAGGAACCGAGTAAGTTGATCAATTACGTCCACGAAGTCCATAAGTTTATCAATTACATACACGGAATCAGGTAAAGCTACCAATTTTGTCCACAGAATCGTTAAAGCCAACCAATCTTGTTCATAAAATATGACCATTGTGTCTACGAAATTGAATAAAATTGAATAAACTTAGGATTCTGTAGAAAATCCATAACAATTAATGATTAACAAAATTGACCAAATTTTCACAAAATTATAACCTTATACGATTCTTGGGACGATTTTTGGAAAGAAAATAACGAAATCCGATCAGTCTTACAAAATTCATTTAAAACTGTTGTTTCATTTATGTGCGCATAGTTTTGAAAGTCGTACACAAAATGGAAAACTTCTTCCTGTTTTCTGTAATTAAATTTCTTATTTTGTCCACAAAATAGAGTAATCTTTCAATTTTGTCGAAATTATTATCACGGATTTTCAATCATCTCTTCGATTTTGATGACGGAAACGGTACACTAAATCCTAGGCCCCTGTAAGATTTATCAAGTTTCGAGCACAAAATTGGAAAAATGACATTGTCTGCACATAATCGCAAATGAAATGGTGAAATCGTATAACGCCACAGAATCGTTATCATGGGCATGTTCGGGGATTCCTATAAATGACTTGTGCAGGGCATCGGTCTCGCAATAAGTCATGTACGGTAGGCCTACATACAAAAACGCTAACGCGGATACGGACCGCGGTGCCCATGCTAAAAAAGAATCCCGAACTTTATGGTATAGACATGACACTATATTCCTTGAAGTACAATTTATAAACCAGCAAAATTTCAGGTGTAAGATATGCCTATTTATCGAGAAATTTGAAGTTACGGAAGTTCTAGCTTGTTCCTGGAGTCCTGTATCGCGCTCACCATTGGCCTCAGTGACCCGCAACGTGGGGGCAAGTGACTGCCCAGCCTACCGGGGCCCACCAACCATCGTGGAACAGGCGATGGGTAAGTCGTTAACGTTCAGAAACTGACTCTTCTAAGCGTAGGTCTAGCATACCTATGAGGTAGGCCAAAAACTTGACAGTCGTAATGTTTGCTGAAAAGCCCATTTCTGCATTTTTTGTTTGTTTTTCCTTTGTCTGCGAAGCAGGCCTTCTACCTCTTGTTCCTCCAGCGATGTAAAATTCAGAATAAGTCCAGACTCTCCCAAAGGCAGTTTTTCCCCAAGTTCTAAGAATGCAGGAACGTGTCGATTTAGCTCAGACTAGTGAACTGAGTGCATGTCTACAGTAAATCTTTCTTTCTTTCTTTCTTTCTTTCTTTCTTTCTTTCTTTCTTTCTTTCTTTCTTTCTTTCTTTCTTTCTTTCTTTCTTTCTTTCTTTCTTTCTTTCTTTCTTTCTTTCTTTCTTTCTTTCTTTCTTTCTTTCTTTCTTTCTTTCTTTCTTTCTTTCTTTCTTTCTTTCTTTCTTTCTTTCTTTCTTTCTTTCTTTCTTTCTTTCTTTCTTTCTTTCTTTCTTTCTTTCTTTCTTTCTTTCTTTCTTTCTTTCTTTCTTTCTTTCTCTCTCTCTCTCTCTCTCTCTCTCTTTCTTTCTTTCTTTCTTTCTCTCTCTCTCTGATCGATTGGTAATGAAAAAGAGCACTGGGTGTAATCCATCAAGATGTCTGTCTTTTTGTCCCTCACCCTTGGCCATCATAAAAGAAAAACAATGAAAATGACATAACGCTGTCTGCACCACAAATTTCTTGTCTCCATTTTACTTGACTACTTTATAAATACAACGGAAACTCCAGACAAGTTATCACATGATAGAAAACGTAGCACAGGGGGCCTGTGATTCACATTCATACTTTCATACAATGCCGTATATGTTGCTGTTAGTTTCAAAGAAGTGGGATAATAAAAATGACCACAAAAGGATCGTATAACGTTAGGCCTTTAACGTCACAATTTACATACTTTTTTTTCAGATACAAAAACTTCATGTGTCGTATTTCAATGTTCAAAATTTGGTACAAGTTGCTTTCAACACTATTTCCTCAAACCAACTTTGCCGAGGTGATAATTTCTATAGACCTTTGTAATTTTAACTCTAAACTAACGTCCTTAAAAGACTTGTTTCGAGTTTATTACAATGTAGGGAGGTCACAGAACGTTGGTACGGGAAATAAAATGCCCCAGTACGCCAGCACGGAAATTAAAACCCCCCACCCCTCCACAAAAGTTCAATCAAAGAAAATGGGGGAGAAGCTGAGGAAAATGTGGAAAGGAAAAAAAGGACAAAAAATATTTAGGTAAGTAAGTTTATTCGGTACTATAAGGCCTCAGGCCCATGGTACATAGTGTATTACAGACATTTTCATTTGGAGTGACAAAATATATACATTAATCCATATAAACCAAATTGTACATGTTCAATCGTTAACTGATTTCAATATGCGGTCTCTCTTTCTAAATGCCTGGAAAACAAATGTTGCTGTCTGACATATGACTGAAGGATTTTGAGAAGTCATGAGAGATCTAAATTTTTCTCCATTAGGATACATGATATAATACCTTGGTAGATACTGATTTCTCAAGTCTGTAAAACAAGAACATATCATTACAAAATGATACTCATCCTCTATACACTGTATATTACAAAGTTGACATACTCTATCGTTTACATCTAATCCTTCATGCCTACCGACTTCAATCCTAAGTCTGTGGTCTGATACTCTCAGTTTTGTTAATGCAATGGCATATTTCCTTACAGATATACATGACAAATATTTTTCAGGCTCCAGGAAAAAAGATTTAAACTGACGATATGTTCGCAGTTTTTCACTTTCATTAATATTATTACACCACTCCTGAAAATTACAATCTTTAACTCTTTGAATAAAGTTTCTAATAAAACAGTCTTCAGAACCAACTTCCTGACACAGCCATACCACACTGAAACCATAACGATCTAACAGGTTTCTTACGTGAGTTGCCCATGTAACTCTCCCATTTTCATCAAATTGTTTCAATATTTGATAACAAGCCCTAGGTAACCTTGTGTTAGCCATCCTGAGTAACTTCAGCCAATATTTGATGCACTTTTTATAATAAAATACACACAAAGGTTGTCTTCCACAATCACCCAGTGCTGGTGCATTACTTGAGTGTGAAGATATACCTAAAACATATTTACAAAAATTCAACTGTACTACTTCTATATGTTTAGCATACTTAAAGCCCCAGACTTCAGCTCCATAAGTTAGTATAGGGACAACCATCTTATCAAAAATTTCAAAGGCTAAACCACTGGATAGCCCCCCACATTTGCCTGATACCTGCTTGATAAGAATTACAGCTTTCTGGGCTTGAGAGGCTAATGTGCGCAATGCAGGTGTCCAAATTAGACGGGAGGAAAACAAGATACCAAGGTACTTATAATGTGGGGTTACTTCTAATTTTTGCTCACCATAATACCACCGTTCATTTCTTTTTATTATACCTCCATTTCTAAAAACCATAATATTTGTTTTATCCAAATTAACTTTGAGACCCCATTTATCTGAGTACAATTTCACTGTATCAATGAGTTTTTGCAAGCGACCCACAGTGTCTGCACATTCAACAATATCGTCTGCATATAAAAGTAAACAGAGGTTTGGAAATGTCTCATCAATAAAAATACCCTGACATCCACATTTTTCCACTTCTTTTATAAGCTCATTTAAATAAATTATAAACAAAAAAGGGCTCAATATGCAACCTTGACGGGTTCCAACAGAGCAGGTGAAGAAATCTGTTAATCCTTCAGATGTTTGCACACATGATGAGAGTTTACCATACATTGATTGTAACACTGTTAGTATCCTTCCGTGAACCCCTTCATTTATAAGTCTGAACCACAGTAAGAAATGGGAAACTGAATCAAATGCCTTGGAAAAATCAATAAAAAGACAATAATATCGACCCCTGGGTCTTGATAAGTACTTTTGAGCAGTAGCATACAATGTGAAAATATGATCAACTGTTGACTGTCCTTTTTGGTATCCTGCTTGAATTTCTTGTCTTTTATTTTCTTCCTCCGCCCACCTTGTAAGCCTTTTATTTAAAATAGATGAAAACACTTTACTGAGAATAGACAACAGAGATATTCCTCTATAATTACCATGAATGTTTGGAGAACCCTTTTTAAACAACGGTATTAGAATAGCTCTGCCCCACTTTTCTGGGTAAATACCAGAGGTCAATATAACATTGAATAGTTTGGTTGCATAAGGGGTTAACACTAATTTGGCATGTTTTAATAATTCACTTATGATCCCATCGACTCCAGGTGACTTATTCTTAGGCAGGTCAGATATGGCATCCATCACTTCTTGTTCTGAAATATTGCTGTTTAAATACTCTGGTAGGTTACCCGAGCATAACTCACATTCTCTATCATGCATACTTAAAAACTGAGTTACATTCTCTTCATGTGTCTCATCGACCTCTGGCTTTTGATTTAAAAGTGAAGAAAAATATTCAAACCAACTCTCTGGTGTAATGCTTGGAAATGATCCTTTCCCCTTTGATAACTCTTTGAAGCATCTCCATAACCCAGCTGTATCCGATTTCTGGAACTTTTGCTCTATTTTTTCTTTGATACTATTTTGTAAACCTTTTTCTTTCATCTGACACAAATTCTTAAAATCTCTCTTAGCTGCTAAATAACTTAGTAGGTCCATCTCATCTCTAGATATTCTAAACTTGTTTAATAACCTGTTTTTCTTCAACTTGGCATTTTCACACTCATCATCCCACCATTTCATATGCATTTATTTATCTCTCCTGCTGTTTATTGGACTAGAGCTCTGCATATTCTCTGCTGCATAATCAAAAATCTTTTGCAGCGATTCAACACATGAATCAGGATTTTCAGACTCTATTGCTTTGTTGAACTCCTCAAACATATCAGCTGATGTACAGTCAGTTAACTTACTCAAAAACTCTTCTGATTTTATTGGATCCCATATAAATTTAACCCGCTTTGCCAGATTTGATGTACATGTGGTCAGATTTTTGCCTGCAAACTTCAGCATGCAAGCAACGGGTAAATGATCTGAAAAGTCGTCAATATCTAATACATCAAAATCACCGATTTTATCAAACAACTCCGTAGACAATAGTACATAATCTATCACGCTGCATCCATTTGACGTTATACATGTAAAGTTGCCCATTCTGTCATTTCCACATCGCCCATTTAGAATATGAATATTTAGGTCTGCACACAGTGAGAGAAGAGATCTTCCATAGGTGTTTACTTTGTCACTGCTATCACATGATTTTCTTGGCATGTTGAAAGAGTCTGATTCATACCAGTCTTCCATTGGCAAGTAATCACAACTATCATCTATTATATAATCTGGTAGTTCACCTGTTCTTGCATTTAGATCACCAAGCATAATCATTGATAAGTCACCTGTCTTGGATAGTATGTCAATTATTTCATTTTCCAACAACATTATCCCATTTTTCTCAGCAAAAGAGGAATAGAAAGGTGAACCTTCAGGGGGTAAATAAGGTATTGTAATAAGTACATCCTGAACAGTGCATGTAAAAGCTTTATCAACAATAAAAAATATAGCAAATGAACATTTGTCATGAATGCGCTTGAAGAACTGAACAATAGATTTGTGTATGTATACACATATTCCACCGTCATTGTGTCCAGTTGGATGAGTGCGTTCCCTGACCAAGGGGAAACATTCATGTGTATCAATCATGTGTTCAAATTCAGTTTCACTTTCTGCCCAAGTTTCGGACAAAGCAATGAAATCATATTTGGTAATAACATTTAAAAAATCAAAGTTTCTAGAAAGTTTCTTAAGTCCTTGAATGTTCCATGTAATGAATCCAGTGTTTTCGGGTTTGGGATCAGTACTGCATGTACTTCCCCTGAAACTATTGTCATTGTTATTGTTGTTATTACAGTTCCTTTCATGAGGCTGGCCCTGGCCGCACCTCTATGCTGATTGACCAAGTGCAACACTTGCCCTGTCTCTTTGCTCATTAAGTGCAACAAGTTCATTTCTGTCGTTGACTGTATATTCCTTTCCCTCACAAACCAGCTTGTTGTATCTCAAATGAACTTTTTTGGTTGGGTTAGCATTTCTCATTTCATTTCTGTGTGGAATTAGTCTTCTTCTGATGTCCCTCACTTCTGGACTGAAGTCCTCATATATTGAAACATTTGAGTTTCGAAGTTTCTTTGGTGCATCTGCAATAATTGCATTTTTCTGTTTCCAGTTATTCAATTTTGCAATGACAGGTCTTGGTTTTACTGGCTCTGTTTCTGCACCCTGCCTTCTAACTTTACGGCGACCAAGTCTGTGCGCTCTCTCTATTTCCACAACATCCGAGTCAATGTTAAATTTTTCACTTATCACATTTTTCACTTTTTCTTCACATTCGTCCCAGCTTTCCTGACCATCATCATTTTCTTCTATCCCGTGTATTATGATGTTTTTTCTTCTTGATTGGTCTTCAGCTTTGCTTACTCTCTGTTTCAGGGCTCGGTTTTCCTTTTTCAGTTCGTTAATTTCATCCTTCATGTGACTAATATCATCCTGGATACTGGCATTCTCCTTCATGGCGTTTTTAACTTCTTCTCTTAGTTCTTTAATGTCTTCTTTTAGTTGTTTGATTAATGCATCAGCCTTCTCCAGTTCACCTGTTGAAGACAGCCTTGTTTGTCTTTCTTTTGGAGGTCCAGGGTTCTGTTCCACATCACCGGCTACTATCAATAGGACTGCCAGGAATAATACTGTCCTCATTGACCTGCCCATGCTCTGCCTGGTTATTCTAATGACTGGTGGGTTGAACCTGTCCTTTGGGCCATGGCAGATGAAGGAGCCAACTCTAGCCCTCCAAGTTTCCAGGCTTACACCCATTGTTGAACTTTTCCTCCTGTTCTCTGTTCCTTCAAACACCACTCCACCAAAATTCAGACTTTACCCAGCCTTACTTCATAGAGAAAAGGCCTTACAAAGTCAGAGGCCACACACCCACTACTGCTGCTTTCCACCACCAGGTGTCAAAAATATTTAGGTCTACATATTGACATCAATATATACAGGTAGGTGTATAGGCTACATTAAACAGTGATCAGAACTCAGAACTGTATTCATTTGACATGTACACAAAGTAAGTAACAAAAGAAAAAAAAAACACAAATAGTCCAAGTTCAATGGATTTTACATTGTAGTCTGCATAATTGTGATAAGGTGTTTTGATATAATATCAAAACACCCCCAGTTTTACCAAATACGTCATGATGACCCCAGTGAGAATTTGAATCCGCTGTTACACATCTTTTGTGTCTAAATTAATACTTAAATTGAAAGAACACAAAGGTATTACTAGGGCTGTATTGTCTTATTAAAGAATGGAGTCAAATTTTGGAGATGCACGGTAAATATCGTTAATATAAATTATCAAGAACAATGCTGTAGTGATTCTATACTACTGGTACAGGTTACTACTGATACGTCCGTTTTTCCAGCGTGTAGGTGTACAAAAACAAAAAACAAAACAAAAACAAAAACAAAAAAACAATAAAAAACAAAACAAAAAAAAACAAAACAAAAAAACAAACAAAAAACAAAAACAAAAAACAAAAACCAACAAAAAAACAAACAAACAAACAAACAAACAAACAAACAAACAAAAAGACAAAAACAAAAACCGCAGAGACTTAAAAGGCAGGCGAATTAAGAATGACGAAACACTAGCCAGGGTAGCTCTCGGAGAAGCAGTCTAATCGACTTTTCTGCAAGTTTAGAAGCTACCAGGGTGAAGCCTATATTTAGAATAGAAACTGTTTGGACAAAAAAAAAAAAAAAAAAGGATTGTAGTAAAACCCCACGACCACACAGCATCCACAGCCCACAAACCACGACCCACAACCCACAACCCGCATACAGGTAATACTGAAAGCTACATAGCCTCAGAAAGTTTATCAACAAATGAGCAAATGTCATTTGAACGTCCCGCCATCATACAATGCAGGGATCAACAATTTAACTTTTTACTTTAAAAGTGTCTGCATGCGCCTCTGCTGAATGGGCAGGCCTGTTATGTCAAAAATTGTGTCCTAATGAGTAACATATTAGTCAAGTTAGTTTTTTCTCTTAACTCACAAGATATAACGATTATGCATGCATAGATCTGTTACAAAAGAATAATATATGTGGCTTCCAGAGTCCCCACTTGGCTTTTAACGGGAGAGGTAATTTATGTCGTAAAAACGAGATACGTACTGGTTTATAACTGCTTACTGAAATAAATGCCAAAGTCATATTGTGAGTAGACCTTTTAATTGTTTTCAAAACCAGTATAATTTGGATGTATTTGTTACATCTTTTTCTTTGATAATAGGCCTAATTTACATCACAACAAAGAACCACACGTGCACGTGACAGCAAACCTCGGGATGGCGACGGAACATCTGGGTCTATGACTTTCAGACAAGTAATGGGTTCAATTCCATTAGGCTCAATATGTTTACCTGCCCTATCTAAAAATTTAGTTGTTCTGGACAATATGACTTTCCTTAAGGAAATCCCTGTAAATTACATTATTTTTATATGTCCATGAATATTATACTGCAAGTGGAATGATTGTTCCTATCAGCTATTGTTTTATAATACAGTATCACATGCCACACCAAGGTTCAGGAATTTGCATCTCTGCTGTCCAAGGACAAGTAAAATTCAAATCAGGCCAAGCTAAAATTCCAAAGTATTTGTATTAGCCTGTAGAAAACAGCAGAAAAATAGAATTGTAGAGCCCTGAACATGCAATATTCATATGTTTGTAAAACACGGACCCAGGTTTCTGACTTTGTCTTCCTCACAAGTTGCTGCTTGTGACAAGGGCAATGACAACAACAGTTAATCATGATGATTGAGCCAGTTAGAATAAGCAATTAAGTAGTTTAGACACCAATCTAATTTATAAATTCAATTTTGCATTGTTTCACACACCACGATAGTAGTACGTCAATTCAATTTTGCATTGTTTTCTGACATGTTGATCTGATGATAAAATAATGATGAGTGCAAATTGATGTTGCCTAAAAATATAGCTGACTGCCTTGTATATCAACAAAGTTATACATGTGTGCATTACACTGTCAGCCTATAACAAAACCTACAATTCCAGCAGGGAAAAAATTGATATAACAGAGTAGGGCTACGTGGTTTTAAATCCATTAAAATGAGAACAAGTCAGCTCGCGATGAATAACTTTTGTTACACTGAGAAAATGAAGAGATTATTAATCGTCCAATAAGCGGAAGGCGTAGCAGAACGTGATAGTGGACACCCATTTTCATATTTGTAGTTAGCCCCTATGACGATTTGGTGCTGTTCAAATGTAATCTGTCCCAAAAGAGCCGTTCGTTAGAATAGTCAACGGTCCTCGTTTTCAGAAGCGGAACCTTGAACCCAATTGTGCACTCGAGTGTACCACACGGACTTTCAGCCAATCAGAGAGTAGCTCGACTACCGTACCAGTCTGTGTCCAATAAAAAAGGATGACCGTAAAACAACTTTGATGGATAGGAGAAGCACTGGCGGAATCAAGTTTGGTCCAGTTTCACAATTTGTAGAAATGAACCCAGGATAAAAACGCAAGAGGATCAAAGAATACAGTCTGATTGACAAATGAGGACAGTTGCTAATGCCACGGAACGAACTCGATTCAGGATGGGAATTTGGGATATCCGTTTGAATTTGGCGCTGGAATGTCGCACTTTTTGCCCGAAATGGTTTTTGTGGGACATTTGCTACAATTATAAGCGAGTTGTCATGGATATATGTGGTTTTGGAATAAACTGGTGAGTTGTAGCTTGTTCAGAAACGGAGAGATCATGTCAAACGTGAAGTGAGATGTTGGTCCAGATCCCTCCCCCCGAGGGGAGGGGGAGTACTTTCTAGATTTTCACGTAGGTAGGTGCCTCCCAGGGTTTGAAATACAGACCCAACAAGAGCTACATGGATGAAGAAAAAGGGGTCTTTGGGAGAGAAGATTGACAAGTGTCAAAGGCATGCAGTCTGGCTGGAGGGGGTGGGGTGGGGTGGGGGTGCATCCCCATCCACCACCATTTTTTCCCCTCAGAGACAATGTTTTTGTGAAATAGGGGTCTTTCAGAGAGAATGGTCTTGTAAAACAAGGGTCTTTGGGAGCGACTCTAGCTAAAAATAGGGGGTCTTTCGGGCGGCACCTACCCGCAAAGCAATACATAAGGAGTACCCCCCACCCCCACCCCCCTTGTCCAGATGTGAGCTGCGTTTCAAACCTTTCTCTGTAGAACTTAAAAGCTCCGCCTGACCATGGAGCCTACAATATCTATTCTAGGCTCCTTGGTCTGACGACGTAGTGGTTCTGGGCCCACCGTCCCCAATCTTATCAGCACGAATGATTGGCAGCACAGTTGAATACACAATACTTCAGTACAATGAAGGCTTTGTGTGAGCCATTGTACGTGCAGATGTTCGAAGTTCACCCTCTCCTATGGTGCCAAACTCTCCTCTTCCTGCCTCCCCCTCCCCGCCCCACGCACAGCCCCCATGTACATTATTAGCACGAATGCTTGACTGACAGAACGTTACGAGCGCCTGTGGCTCTCAATGCAGCTTATCTCTGTGGGTTGTGGGGATTAGGTTGTGGGGTGTTGGTGCTCTGGGGTCTTGACTACAATCCAAAGAAAAAACAGGTTGATCAACTGCAGCTTTTCCGCAGTGGCAAGCGGGCCGCTGCCTGAGCAGTGCGCTGCAGTGATCACTGAATGTAAATGCATTGGTGAGCGCCGTGTGTACACACGTGTTGGCCTATCAGTCGAGATGCTGACCTGGGTTTAATGAGATGCGAGATTAGCGGTCAAATCAGCAGCCTCGTTCTCGGTTCCATTGCTGGGCAGTGTTTATGTAAACAAAGACGCATGGGCACATCTTAGTCCCTGCCATTTGGGAGAGTTGAGGTGTTCCCGGATCACTTGAAAGAGGTGTGATAAGTCATTTACCACTTACAGTAAAACCTTCCCATACCGAGCACCCTTGGGACCTGAAAAAAGTGTTCCATAAGGGGAGGTGTTCAGTATAGGGAAGTTTGCTAACATTGGAAGTATACATTCGGGACCAAGAAATGGTGTTCAGTATAGAGAGGTATTCGGTATATGAAGGCGTTCGGTTAGAGAGGTTTTACTGTATATAACAGTCAGTGCATTTATTGGGTTACGATTAATGGTCATTTTACGAGCATCCTGTCACCCGATACCCCACTGAAGACACAAAAGATGCCTGTTTGGAACACCCACCAACCAGATACTGCTCTGGCATTTTAATTTAAAACAGATCCATGACCCTTTCACGCTGTAACTTGACCAACAAGTGTTCATGCTTTTCAAGAGGGTATAAATTTGGGCTGGATTGGGTTAAATTTTCAAGATACAAGTGGTCCAATTTGAATAACAGAACAGTCCATTTTATCCGAAGTAATGGGGGTTTAGAACTACTGATAAAATAAAACATTTTCTGTAATAACATAGATTAGGCTAAGTTTCATACTTACGGATATTTTAAGTTGTGAAAAAAATATATTTGAGCATTCTAGGGCAAATTGTACAAATTTGGTCAAAATTCAAAGGGCCCTACCCCCTAAATATGTCATTTTGGGGTTCCTTCCTTTTTGGCTGAAAGGTGGACACAGGGTTTTCACTATCCCACCACCCCCATTGGATTATGGATCTGTATGCTTTGGCAGTGCATTCTTGGTGCAAATTGCCGGTAATAGACCACATGTTACAAGAGTGCAGCTTTGTAGAAAACGTGGTTTTTTTTTCAAAATGGCGGATTTTAGAGGTTGAAATTCAAAGTCAGGTCACAAGATTATTTCTTTCTAATTTGGACTTACATCTTACTGCTTGCATCAGGAAAGTATTTTTGCAGTAGGTGGCAAAATATTTTGTCATCACATTGCTTGTACAAAATTTGATCAAATTACATGAACATGACTTCTGGATATTTGGGTCAGCAATGGCTGACAGATCAGAAATGAAATGGACATATTGGACTACCATGACCCTATTATTAGACTGGAATAATACCATAATGTGGATTTAAATCTGTGGAAAGAGGACATATAAAGGTAAGAGATCATAACACATCTTTTGTACCACTTTTTACAAATTTCTTATTTGTATGTGATACCAGTTAATATCATGGCCGCCATGTTGGATTTTGTGTATCTTGGTGACGTCACAGCCTAAGGCTTAGCTTGGAACCGAGGCAGGCTGGTAGCCAATCAATCTCATTCATGTCTCAGCATATCGACTGTATATATACACATTTAATGCGGCATTCCACATAGAGACACAAGCTACTGTTTGCGGAACTTCAGGTATATCGATAAATAAGCATATTTAAGACTTGAAATTTGCTTTTATGTTTATAAATTATACTTCAAGGTATATAGTGTCATATGTAAACTACAAAGTTCGGGATGGTATGGAAGATACCGAGGGTTCGCAGACTTTGGGGTCCATGTTTTAGCAAAAGCTCCGCGGTCCGCATCCGCATCCGCATCCGCATCCGCATCCATGTTTTAATAGTACGTACCGTCGTGACAATTCAGCAAGCTGCATGAATTGACCGTGCGAAATGAGCCTGTCAGCGTTACATTGCAGACGAAATTCTGAATGTTGGCTGTCCCTTTCGTACATTTTTTTCCATATTAAGTTTATTATTATTTTTCTAATATGTAAACGACTAGCACTGTAAAAAGCGAGTGCAGCTTTAATCCTTATGACATAATTATGTATATACATATAAATATATATATATGTATATATATATGTATATATATATATATATATATATATATATATTTATATATATATATATATATATATATGTGTGTGTGTGTGTGTGTGTGTGTGTGTGTGTGTGTGTATGTACACACATTTGTAACTATATATTATAACAATACCAACACAGGCACGGACCTAAGCCTTAAAAATTTTTGCCAAATGGGAAAGTGAAACTGTAATTGCTGCAAAATCCGACAAGCTTCTTATATTATTCAGGAAAACGTGTGTGTGTACCATGTGATATACAATATGTTGACTTAGCATGTAACTGGTAGTTTCCATTTTACTAGAAATGTTGAAAAGTAATGGGTAATAAACCAGGGTAATAAATTTAAACAAGTGGCATGATACTATGGCCATACAGTGATAACATGTTGAGTGTTCTAGCGTTTTGCAGCTGGCTGTCCGTGATTTGCAGATTTAGGTGCTGCGCGTTTTTAATAGAGAGTGACATGATGGGGATGTAGGTTTGTTGTTTTTGTCGCTGTTATCATCACCATAATCACAATTAATGTATTAACCATCATCACTGTGACTATCATTGTCATCACCATCACCCTCATCATCACCACGACCGTTATCATTATCATCGCCATGACCTTCATCACATTTTTGTCACCATCACTGTGACCATCATCATCATTGTCGTCATCACAGTGGCCTTCATCCTTTTTTTGTCACCACGACAATCATTGTCACCATCATCACCATGACCTTCATCATGACTTTTGTCTGCATCGTCATCCATATCATCATCATCATCATCATCATCATCATCATCATCATCATCATCATCATCATCATCATCATCATCATCATCATCATCATCATCACTGAATGTTGTTTTATCTTCATTTTCAGTTGACTCTTGCTCACTCAAGAGTTCAGGTGGAAAGTGGCACATAGACACTTGCTAGCTGTGGGTAACACAGCATGATAAAAAGTACCCCCAGTGTTTCAATGGAAATATACGATACTGATGGGATAGTGGAAGTTCTTTACAGTGGACATTTTTTTCCCATTGGAAAGTTCCACCATATTGACAAAACACATACATTGGATATAATAATGTTGCAGTGACATATGTTTTTACATCTAATCCCCAACTATTAATTTTGCCACGTGTTTCAAGTGATGATCAAAATTGTCCACGCGTATGGAGAAAATGTATCTCTGTGGCTCCTCATGACTTGACTGGTTTTGAAACAGAGCACATATATTGAGTACAGTGCTCCCAATTGGAAGAATAAAGTACCAACTGCCCTAAAATAGTTTACATCACCTGCAAAACGGAAATAACGGTATCTTCTTTTAACATTGATGGTGAAATTATATGCATCTGGTCATATTTTTTTCTTACCAGCAGTGACCGGTAAAGGGGTCAAACTGTATGACTAGAGATACCTGCATGTCTGTAATTTGTGGTTGAAACATGTACACTTACCCACGTTAAAAATATCAAAGCTGTACAAGAATCTATTTATGGAAAATAAAAGTAAAATGAAATATAGTGAAAGTTGTCAGATTTTATTTGGTAATCAGTCTTGGACTAAATTATGTTCATTAATTATTTGAAGAAATGCCCTTCACCAATTTTATATAGTTGTGGAAAATACAAAAATATGAATGAGGAAGTAATGGATTTGGCTGTTTTAGTTCTGGGATATGGGTGATGAAAGTAAGTGAGCCATTAGTAATATTTGATTTTCAGTATTAATCATGAAATGAGTGCATGGCACAAAATTATTGACTTCTAATTCATGTAATCCTGTATTGCTGTGAAAGCTTCTTAATTTTAATTCAACACAGTGTGTGAAAAAACAATTGGGGAGTACTATTTGGATATTTTTAATTTGGCAAAAGTGAGAAAAAATTAGCTACAGATTGTAAGGTTTTCAGCAACCGCCTCCTCCCTCCACAGCAGTTGATGGAGACGAGCACACTTTGTTCCACTTGGATGTGAATTTCACTCCGCAACCTTCCACTCTGGTAACGACTTGAGACAACTTTTACGCTGGGAAGGAAGGCACAACTCTAACATTTTCACGCTGGGAAGGTTGGTACTTACGCGCCTCAGGAAGTGACTGCAATGTGAATATTGTCTGCTACTGCTAGGGCTGGGCTATTACCTGATTGCGTGATGCAGAGAGGGCCGCACGTTATAGGTCTAGAGGATCCCCAAGGGGATTTAAGTGATGCGTGTTCGGTAATATTTAATACCTGTGAACTGAGTGTTTAACCTTTCGCTGTGAACAGTGAAAACTTTAAGAAAAGCATAATTGAGTCTTTATATGTTTATATATATATATATATATATATATATATATATATATATATATATATATATATATATATATATATATATGTATGTATGTATGTATGTATGTATATACGCCTATAATTTCATAACTCCTAGAAGTGCATTTATTTCATCTGGTAAAATGCGTTTATCCCAGTGAGAAACCTCGGGTTTCCACAATCGCATATGTGACGTTGGCATTGGTGGTCACCGCAATATTTTAACTGAAGTAGGCCTATAGGCCTACTATGGAAGGTATATAAACACTCGCTTCTTATATTGCACGAAAAGTGGAAAGTGCCGCCACAATTAATTAAGCTACTGTAAGCATTAGATTCGAACATAGGTCTAATGACCGTGAATGTAATTTGTAGGCCTAATTTGGTAAATCGTAACTTAACAAGTTCAAACATTGATTTCTTTTTCCTAAAAATCATAATGAAGACCCAAGACACCCCCTGCAAATAATGACGCCTTTTATGGGTGACTACCTGTGTCAAGTAGGGAGTGAAATTTGTTTCTTCGCATTGGTAGTGGAAGATGGGTGTTGATGCATTGGTTACACTGGAATCTCTTTGCTGTCATTGTTGGGTTTGAAATTTATGAATCTGGGTCATGTCTTTCTCGACTATTTCAGATATACTCTAATTTTAGTTTTAATTATCAACGAATCTGAGCAAAAAGACAGGCTATTAATAGTTCTCCCCCCCCCCCCAGGTTCCCATGTAGGCACACGTCCTAGGCCTAGGCTCCTCTGAAATATCCTAACAGTAACTTTATTAAGAAAACACAAGCAAAGTTTACCGTTTGCTCTTGTGGAATACTAAATTTTGAACTCGTCAATGCAGTAAATTCTGTACCGGTATTTGAAAGCAATTTTGAAATCGTGCGTAGCGCTGAATGTGGGTCTGTGCGAAATTTGGTAGTATCTGATAACGTCGTCAAAGGTGTCTGATGATACGATGTTCTAAAGTTGGGTTTCAATGTGCGCGTATTGCGTACTGCGTATTGCGTACTGCGCAGTGCGTAATAATTGATTGACTCAAAATTAACTACCCCATTTCCATGTGTGCGTAGTGCGTGTTGCCTATGCGTTTCAATCGCTCTGTGTAGCGATTTTGTACGCATCACGCAGGGTAGACGCGCGTAACATACACAAAATGGCGCTAAATCCTACCAAAGTAAACATACATAGGCCCACGTACAGTATACGCCTGGTTTGCTGATACATGGGAAATGGTATCCGCAGTACGCAATACGCACCTCCAACTACGCAATACGTTGTCCGCAATGAGCAATACCCGCACATGGAAACCTAGCTTAAGCTGTTACACTTGGCACGCCATGGTTCAAAACGTCACATTTTACCACTTTTGTGAACCAAATCGATAAAGTGTTTCAATTGCGTGTGTTTTAGAATTTTGTGGACAAAACTGAAGTAGTTTTTGTGATTCAGTCTACAAAACTGAGAAACTTTAAAGATTCTATATTGACAGAATTGTAAAATCTTTAGATTTCCTTGAACAAAACTGCTATACTTTTACAACTGTGTGCACGAAATAGAGTAAGCTATGGATATATGGATAACGTGACATATTTTTCGATTATGTGCACAACATGGATTTTGTGGACAAAATTGGAAAGCTTTTAAGATGTGGTACACGATGTTCAAAACCTCACCCAATTATGTGGACAAAATTGGTAAATTTAAGGACTGACTCTATGGACAGAATTAATAAACTCAACAATGTTGTGGACGAAATCGGCAATTAACAATACTGTAGTTCCTAAGTTTCAATTTCGTGAACGAAATTGAGTAAAGCTTACACTTTTAATGCACAAAATTCATAAAATTATACGATTTTGTGCAGAAAATCGATAAAGTATTACATTTCCGTATGCAGAATTTCACAAGCTTGTTAGGTTTTGTGAAATACTTTTTTGTAATATATTTTTTCTTCCAGTGTCGTTCAAAAAATAATAAGAGTAGTTTTAATTTTGTGATGGGACTTCGATATTGTAGTTTGCTCTCAAAATTTTATGAACTCTGTTGTGATTCCGTCCGCGAAAACGATAATTAATACGATTTCGTGCACGAAATCAATGATGTTATACTGGGCACCCCATAATTTGATAGTGTCATCACTGAATGTTTCAAAATGTTCAGGTTAATTGTCATAGGGTAGACAGTTTGCCTTATTTTCCCCACCCACCAAAAGCCCCACTTACGTCTAGGTTTGTCGCGAGTGAGGAAATTCAGAAATCCTAGTAGCACACCTCGAATGAATCTGCAGTTTGTCGTTTCGACGTGAAAAGTGCACTGGTAATTGCTCTATGTCGTCATGTATGGTGCGCTGACCCGTGAGGTCTACTTTGACGCCACGTTGAACTGACACGATGTTTGGGACACACTGAGTAGAAATATTAGGCCTAGGCCTCTATCGCAATTCGTGGCAGTTGATGCAGTTTCTTTCTCTTTTGAAGAACCTTGGATTTTATTGGGCCGAAGGCAAGGATTTCTTGTGGAATGATTGCGTTCAAGGATAAAAGCAGGCCTGGTCCTCTCATGCGGAAGGAGAGGAGCAAGACAAGTCAAAATGCACTGCAGCCTCATCTGTTTCATGCGGCGACAGTTGGATGTGCCATGGGACAAGGGGCTGTCTACCTATGTTGGTCTAAATGTTCTTACAAAAAATATTTCCTCCCATCACTATTGTGTTGTCAATGCGTATATGTACACACGGTTTTATCATCATCATCCACAAGGCAACTTTGTTGAACTTTATTTGTTTGACGTCTCCTCTGACCAATAATCCACCGTGTGCAACATAATTTGACGCCACACACTATATAGTTATGCCCGTCAGGTGATGGCTGAAGAGGAGTTATGTGTCAGATGGAGACTTAACTTGCTGATATTGCAGGGAAGTTAAGTGTGTGTTGCAGACAGGTAACCACAGATTGTGTATTTTAAGACCAGATATAGCAAGCTGGTACGCACGCCTCTCTTCGTCAACAACTAACCTAGGTCAAGCCAGTTCTAATTTCGCAAAAATGCATTGTATCAGGGTGAAGCTAGGCAGTTAGTAAAAGGTTTCATATTGTATTATGTTAACCGGTGACTTCCTGTGCTCCACTGACCGGAGCAAGCCAGACAAATGGATATCCGACTGATGAGAACGCCCTCGTCATAGCATCAATACCAAATGATTACTTTTCAAAAGAAACGTACAATATGGGCGGCTTACTGGAAAATCTGGTGGTGCATGGCATTGTAGCGAGGACTCTGTAGCTGTATGTTTCCAGCTAACATGCGTTTTATGCCAATTCTTTTCATTTCTGTGATTAAAATATGCCTTTATATAAACACACAGAACACTAATGAGCAATTTTTGTGATTTTTGCTTGAGACCCCACAGACTGTATGTGATTTTAACGATATCAGCTTCACAAGCTTGCCCTCGTGGTACATCGGCCATTCGTTTATTGATTGCCTGTGATCACCTGGCTGGCGGGCTTTCCTAAAGGTGGACTGAAGTGTAAAAACGGTTTCAATAACGTGCCCTTGTGCTACCCAGTCGCTCTACATAGATGATAGAAAATGATTGCAGGAATTCATCACGTCAGTAAGCAGATCAATGGCCACCAATAAAGAACAACCCAGAAAAAATATATATTAAAAGCGGACTTCCATTGCACCTCTGTTATTCGTATCACAATGGTCGCATTTTATGATACACAACGGATGGAATGTTATTTTTGATGAGGTGAACACATGGGAACAGAGGAAACAACTAAATATATAATTAACCTCGGAATTGTCATATTGACTGGGCCCATAAGGCCACGGAACCTTGGAGCCACAGGACTGCAGAGTTACGTCAGAGAACCGCAATGGCATGTTTCAGTTGAGCATCTGAGCATCAAAGCACAAAGTGTACATCACACACGAAATCAAAACACCAGCCTTGAATAGTCAACAAGGACAAAAAACATCCTTAAGAGATAAGAATGGACGCACCAAAAATAAATAAAAATGTGGAATAAATCCTAAACACAACGACAAGCAGATACTGTCGTAGTAATGATGTGATACATGCAAATTGATGTAGAAGTACAGTTGCAGATCATACTTTTAGGTACTATGAAAGCAAAATCATGGCGCACCAAACACTGACATTGTTGGTTCTTGATTTAGAATAAGACCAGACATGATGTGGTAATAATATAATATAATATACGAAAATCTTATTGGACCCACTATTAGATACCATACATTTAGTTACTATGACAGCAAGACTTGCAGAACAATCATTTATATAGGCTGACTGGCGATTAAGAATAAGACCATATTTGAGGTGTCTACAGTAGCGTACATCATTGTGAAGCGTGTAGCGGAGATATGAAATACCGCGTTTCTCATCGAAAACTTCGACTCCTATTACTGTCATTTCCATTCTTTATCTCATTTCTACCGGTTTACGAAGAGATCGTACGCTGATGTTGATTGTACATGTGCAGAGGTATATTCAATATTAGTTATATTTTACTACAATTAAGTTGTTTGTTCTTCAAAATACGTGATTCAAGGTATACAACCAATTTGGATTGATTGCTATAGGTGTGACATTTCAATATAAAGACTGGATACATATTGGCATTTGTAATCTGGTAATGTTATGCTACGCTTCCACTGTCCTCCCGCTTATTACTTTATCAGAATATAACTTTGGATAAAAGTCCTTCGTCTATAACCCTGATCATCGTTTATGGAGATAAAAATAATAATACATCGACTTCAAAGATTACAACTGTCAGCTTGATCGAAATAAGCGTGGTATTCTGTATAAAGTTTGATTAGAAAACATGTGATATTTCTGATCTTAATAAAATTTATGTGCATAGGAAAGGGTTGCTGCGATTGCGTTTTTATTGGGGGGGGGGGGGGAGATTCTACGTACATTAACGAGTAGTTAACATAGAGCTGGAAATATATTACAGCATTCGCAAGTAAATTAGGTTAGATGTTGAAATTACATGCGATGTCTGTAGGTCCACAATGATGACCTGTGCGTAAGACACAGACTTATGATTTTATGTAAAAGCACAGACCAATTTGTTTAACATGGATTGTGAAAGAAGCGAAGTCACATGTACTTACACGAGCCTGTCTCTGTCCGTGATGCAGATGGATTGTCAAAGAGTAACGGTTTTTACTCTCTCTCCCTCTCTCTTTCTGTCTGTCTGTCTCTCTGTCTGTCTGTCTGTCTCTCATTCGCCAGATGTAGGCTTATACATCCCACCTTTTCTTATGGTGGAGGTAACCGCGGGGTTCCCTCTGATTGCTTCCTTGGCCATGAATCGAACCCAAGCGGCAGAGGTGGCACACGCGAGTCTTAGAACCGCGCAGCCAATAGTTACTTTGCACCACACAATGATGTTCCTAAAATACGGCAGCCAGGTCTAACAGGGAGGCACAATTAGCTAAACGGATGGCAATGTGCGGCAGGGTACGTTTTTGTTTGTTTGTTTTTTTTGGGGGGGGGTGTTTTTGTATGGGGCAGGGCCCCCTCCCCCTTTTTAACGAACATGTCAATGTTTTATGACCACTTTTGCGTAATACAGCATCAAAGTTTGTGTGGCAATGTGAGTCAATTAACGTGTTTTTGTTATCTCTCTCTTCTTCACGAACATCCTGGTCGTATCTCTGTTGGTCACATAATTCAGAAATACATACAGCTCTTCTACTTCTCCGGGCCCCCTAAAAAAAATTAATTTCTTTAGACACACCTAATATAAACATTCGAAAAACATCGTATATCCCCTATTTAATACATAAATTCAGTGAAAATAAAACTTGATTCTTGTCAGTTTATTATGTAGAGATGTTATGTGATAATGTATGTGCTTCTATCTCTGTCCATTGGTACATGTGTAGCTGATAATATAAATGTGCTTATTTAGTAGAAGTATAATAAAGGTGCTCATTCATCATTAAAAAAAAGTAATGCAGTTGGGTCAACAACGTTAAATGGACTGACATTTTGACGGAAAACAGACATTCAGCTGCAGACCTAAGCCATTATAAACCTTGATCATAAAAATCGCTGGAAAAGGTTTTCTGAACAGTGTCGGCTGCTATTTGTCCTCCAACATGATGTTATGTGGGCATCATATAAAAAATTTATAGCGGGATCTTCCGTTGGACTATTTCATTCTGTCAAATTATTCAACACATTTGGATTTTTTTTTCAAAGCCATCAAGAATTACTTTGTGCAAAGCGATGTACAGTTTGGCGTCGGCAAAACATTTTTGGATTCCTTTACATTTGACGTTGAGTTGCAGGAGCGTAACTTTGAACTGTGAAGGTATATGCTGTCTCCAGTACACCAAAGAAGGAAATTGTCTGTCAGTACCAGAACATAATAATGTATTCGTATTAAGTGCACGAAATGCACATGGATTAAATCAGCAGAAAAATCTGCACTTACGCGCCTTGAATTATGGGCGCAGTGATAGCTAAAATTGTGTCGGCTCGATAAGATGCTTTAGGTCGTCTTCCGTTATACGAAAACTGTCAAACTAGTAATTAAAGCATGGCATTGGACAGTATTGCAACACGCCTAGCTGAGTAAGTCGACACCAGCGTTACATCTTTCAACACAGAAAAATTAAGCAGAAAGGAATTAAACTGTCTAATGTACATCCCAAGTCATCTATTTGGGGATATTTTTTTTTCTTTCTTAGCTGAGGGGTCGTCTAAATCTCAGGCCCATGGACAGAAGTCTTGTAGCTCGAAGTGGAAAGACAACTACAAATTAGACATTTTAGTAGAAATATCGGGAAATGGTGGACACGGCTTTTTGCATGAAAAAAAATTACAAAGCACGCAGATAAGCTTATCTTTTATTAAAAAATAATTTGACAATCTACATACTTTGCCTCTGAGGGAGTGATATATGATCATCTAAAAAGCAGAGATCATATGGTGTACGTCTGCTATATCTCACTAGTTTGTGATAAAATTATCCATGCTCCGAAAGCTATATTTATGAGTTTGCTTGCTCTCTGAAAACGAACCACGCAGCAGGACTAACAAGGCTTCTGTTGGCATGACAATTTGAACTTTGCGAATATTGCTTAAATAAAAAACAGAGATAAATTCACTGGGGAGCTGTCCCTTGCAATGAAGTTTGTGGAACATGAGTCTAGTTCTGTGTAATTTCCGGAGTGAACGGTTTCAAGGAAGGACTAGTGTCACGCATTTTCCGCTCGCATGTTTGGGATTTTTTGATGGAATATCAGTACATGAAAAAAGTGACAATTTCGCTGAGAGAGGCCACTGCTGTGTATCACGACAATACTTGATACCATGTTACCTTTTCACTGGCTTGAAAGGATGTTTCGCCATTATATATCTGCCAGCTATTAAAACCGTAAAGATAAATGAGCTATTGCCTTTTTTTATTACAGTTATGGGATTCCATAGTCTTTGTTGCGTTAAAATAAGAAAGCTACTGATTTATATAAGGAGGATTACATGGGCCTATGTGTGTCTATCGATGATGCGAGTGGGAACTTGTTACCAGAGACATTCATGTCACGTATTCCCTGTAATGTGGCCTTTTGGGTCCATCAAATTCGGGTTTATGGTGCACATATGTACCAAAAAAAGGGCAATATCGCGTCTATCAAGCTAACATACATTAACATGCTTCTATTGAATGCTTTTGCTGTTACATTGAAATCCGATAAATATATACCTCGACATTTATGACACATCGATTCGGAGACGATGAAAACAAAAGATTGAAGTCTGGTCGTTGGGTTTTGACTTCCCGCATATACAGCCCGGGGACCTCTGTTGTACACAGCCGCTATCGCCTGACCAAACAGGTGTGATAAATCATTTCTTTGTACTTCTCATCCAATATTCATGTCATGGTCCTTAGTCTGCCACACCGCGACCGAATTGCCATGTACAGGCACTCCATGACAGGAAGTTGACAAAATGAAACATCTCTTCATTTTGTCTGTTAGTGATAGCTAACTAGCCAAAATACCCGTCACCGAAACATGATTAACAAGTAACTGCATTTGTAAATATAGGAAATAAATTTTACTTTGCACTTTACTCCTTCAACGTCAAGCAAACTGAAGATGCCCAATTTGTGTCGTATTTGACGAACATTTGGAACAAATAGGATCATGAAGGCCTCAGGTTTTAGCGAAACGACAGTTTTTTTCCTTCTCTGCTTCTTAGCATAATATGTTTAACTTTCAACATAAACAAGGGATTTGGTTTTTCCTGCGTTTACAGCAGAGATGCAACCAAAAGTCTCTCTACCAGGTGAATACACACTATAAGGTATGATACGTGTATCTCTTATCGATATGTTCCAATTATCTATCACCGCTCCCAACTGTCACTCTGCAGCAAAACGCGCGTGACTTTTCACTAGAGCCGTGAGCGGTGTCCAAGAGCACACCAGCATCTTTGAGCCATTTCAATTTTTTTCCGCAAAATATGTGTTTTAAATAGGTAAGAAAATATCACAACACGCTGAAGCTGTGTTTTTGCACTAAAGATTTAAGGTCACTGAGGGGTTGGAGTTTTGCATTTCGGCCACTACAGTAAACAGTTGTATCAAGTGTTGTCTGCATCGCGAAACCTCACTTCTTGCCACCTCATTGCCATAATGTTACCCAGGGGTTTGCAAAGGTATCCATTATTTACTATATCGGAATATATATATATATATATATATATATATATATGTATGTATGTATATAAACGTAATGTTGCAACTGAATAAGAAAAAATAGAATATTTCTGAGAGCAATATTATTATAAATACAGATTTGTGTCTGGTATTTTGTCTAATACAAATTATTTGGTGACATATATTCTGGGATTTTTTACGTAGCCATTTCACTTATGTGTCATAAGACATATGTCAGCAGAATATGCTTATGACAATATATTGATTTATAATAACTACAGTAATTGAAAAATCAAGGTTAATTAAAAACACATTTATTACAGACATGCTTACAAGGTCGGTTTGTTTGGAACTATTAATATTAAAAAAATTGTTACTATTTTTTTTTATCTATTTTGTTTTCCCATTCCTTTTTATCTTTTTTAAAGTTTTTTCTTTTTATTTATTTATTTATTTATGTATTTATTTATTATTTTATTATTTTATTTATTTATTTATTTATTTATTTATTTATTTATTTAATTTATTTACTTACTTACTTACTTACTTACTTACTTACCTGCTCACTTTAGAAACCCCCAGGGTGGATAAACTATTGTACGCCAAATGCAATATGAAGATCATCAACTTATTGACGCGGTAATGGAGGAAGGCCCGTCAGCCAGAAGAGCTGCAGTGCAATAAGCGAAACCCCTGGCCACAGTGCGGGATAGAGTTGATAGCAGTGTCTCCAGCAATGCTGTTAAGCGGGGTCCAGATCCTTTAACCTCCGACAGGAGGATCAGAAATGTGCTAACTAAATTGAACGTATTGAGCAATCTATATTCGTAAACACCGTAGTTATGAAAACCCCATCGTTCAGAAATGGATGAATAACTTCTTATCACTCTTGCCAAACCTGTACCACTGCAAACCCCGTGTTCTGAGCTTTGAGAGAGCAAAATGTGCTAATGAGAGCACTATGAATTCTTAATGAGATGAGCTTCGTAAGATATTGACAAAGTACAGTTTTCTGAATAAACCACACAGTATCTTCAACCTAGATGAAGAAGGCCTTCTTACGGAGCTTACATCACCTAAGGTAGTAGCTGGAAGAAACACACCACAAACTGTGACATCACCAATCAGAGCAACTGACTGTGCTTGGATGTGGGGATGCCCTGGGAACAGCGACCCCAACCTCCATGGTGTTCCAACGGGAAAGATTCATGGTTGAGCTTATGGCAAGTGTCACACAAAGGTACACCAAGAACGGCCAGTGACTCTGAGTGGTCAAACTCGAATATCTTTGAACTTTATCTCAGTCATCATATCTTTAAGTTTGTGCCACGATCAACAGAAGCTGAGAAGATTTCAATTTCGTATGGTGTGCAAATATGACATCTCAACATAAGTTTGATAGAATGGGCAATTTCTCAATATATGATTTGCTTTGTAATTTTCCCTTCATACTACCCATCGGTGCTTCAACCCCTGGACATACGTTGTTATGGTCCTTTTTCAGCGGATATACAATAAAGAACGCCACAAGTTAATGAGATGTAGCTCTGGTCAGGTAACAGCTACGTACAATGTGTATTGCCATCTTGTAGAATGTATTACCCAGCCTTGTCTTCTGAACACCTCATGGCCTCCTTCAGAAAGGCAGGTATTTAATGCCATTTGACAGAAATACCTACGGTAAAAACAAAACTGCCCCATTAGTGTTGTATGACACCGCAAAACAAAGTTCCGAAAATGAAATGATGCTGAAACACATGACGAAACCCCGATCGGTAATTTGATTCATGTTGAAGTTGCAGTAACTGTCACTTTTTCAGGAAAAAGTTCCAGTCATCCCCGTCACAAGTATGGAAACAAGGAGAAACGATTCAACCACAATTGTAGCGGGAAAAGCAATCACAAAGATATCAGTTCTTTCTGCTTTGAAAGATCTTGAGGTGGATTAGAAATCGAAAGCGATAGTTTGAGCAGAGGCTGCCAAACAAAAAGACAAAGGTGTCTGCCAGTCTCACATAATTCAGAATAAAAGAAAAAATCCTAAACCTTGTCTCTCTGACTAACAGTCCAAACAAGTGCATGCCCAATGCCAAAAGAAATACAAAAATTGATGATGGAAGCCTGTGTTACTCTAATGTTGACGGCTACTTGTTTGTGCAACATATTTTCACCTCAACAATTGCGTGAATATGTTGCCATTGTACTTCTCAAGTGGGCCCGATGTGACACATGTTAACAGTGGGTCCACCTTGGGTTTTGTGCAAGGCTGAAAACTGTAAGGCACCATTACGCAGTTCCATGCTGTCCATGCTGTGAATATTTCATACCAACCTTCATTTAAAAATAATTTCTTTGTCATGGAAACTAACTGGCAGTAGTTTTCTTCAAAACTGCATTGCATTGATAAAGATTTTATAAAATGTTTAGGCTCTGTAACAGAAAAGACAAATTTATTAGCATACACATGTACATGTTATAATAAAAGTTAAGAAAAACTAAATATTGCAGATGACATGATGGGGTCCATATGTATGGCTGACCCCATTCAATATGTTCACAGTAAATAAATTGTCAATTTACTGTTTACTATGACGTGTATTCATTTTTTAAAACTTTTCTTTCCTTTTAAACATTCAGCACTGATTTGTCAGCATTTTTTAGCAGCGTACGTATACAACACACTGTTCTTAAATTCTACTATGATTTTTTTTAATCTAAAACATTGACCATTCGCTTGCTAACAACGCCACCTATCGATAACTGGAACCCGTTCTTTGGCCAACACTCGTACTACATCAAGGATGATAAGTGCTAGTGTTTGTTTGAAACTGTGATGAAAGTTGCCAATGTTAATGGAATATGAAAATATCACAGTTTTTATTAGTACTCGTTCTTCGTTTCCTGCAAGCATATTGATATATGTACAACATTCATATATTGAACAGATAAAGGTGCCAATTTCGTAACTCAACATTATGGACAATATCAACATACACACATGTTTGGCCAAAAATGCTAATGGATTCAAATGGATTCAATATTAAGTTTAGCCTTTGGCTTAAATTATTGTTTATGCACACAAGGATGCCGCCTGAATGTACACATTAACTTTGTAAAGGTACACGATCTAAGCATTTCAAATCTGAAAAACTTCCAATATAATGTGATAGCCATAGAGCAGATGTTTTTGAATCTGACGAAAGTATGAAATGACAGACAGATAAATCCTCAAACATTTAACATAGTTACAAATAAAATGTATCTCATTGACTTCAAAGGCATACCAGATATTTTACAATGTGGTGCCGTTTCCCCACAGAGGGCTTTCCAAACTTTAACAGATTCAAACATTGGTAACATTAGTATTAGCGCTCAATGATGCATGACTGCGGCTTTGAACACGAACAGTTCATTGTTTACATGTTTATTGTCTTGAGTGCTTTTTAAATTGTAAGAATGGCCTACATAAACAGACTTGACCCATGTGAATGTGTGTTGCTGTGGTCAAGTGTTTCATGAAGGAAAATTCCTGAAGACTCTTTATAACTAAAAGTAAAGTGTAGAGTCCTGTAAATCCTTTCATTAAAGGTATACATAAACGCAGGCCAAAAAGAGATGAAAGAGAGGACAGAGCGAACATTATACCATGCCTCCTTTGTTTTCTCATGGGATATATATGTCACCTGCTTACACATATATCCCCGCTTTAATTTGCGTGGCTAAATTTCAACACAGGACTGATTTGCTTTGGTGAATAAATTTTAAAATGCATTTATATTCATGAAAACAAAGAAGACATGGTATAAAAAGGATACATCCCTTGTTCTCGTGATTTATCTAGAATCCTGCATTTTTAAATCCCTACGCTTCGCTCCGGGATTTAAAAAAGCAGGATTCCAGATAAATCCCTTGAACTTGGGATGTATCCTCTTCGTATATGCATATCTGACTGACTGAAGACCGAGAAAGTGCATGTCTCCCCAACTAAAGTCCAAGGAGGGAAAAGCCATAATATCAGAAGTGGACAGTAGATAAACAATCGGCCACCAGCCTTGCCAGAAGAACCTGACTGGTGCTTTGATTGTGTTATTGTTGACTTTGAACAATATTGTACCTATGGAATGTATTTAATCTAGACTTAATTAAGTACCTACATACTGTGTTCATTGCCTGAATAATGTACGCAATACAGCTAAGCGTACTATACATTATTGCAACTTTGTATTAAGTATTGTTTGAGATAATGTTGTAGTTAAGATCAGAAGTATCTTGATTCTTTTTTGAAAGTTCATTCATAGATTCCAATGTATCTGCAATCTTCTGCACATTAACATCATAACAAACAAGTATAAGTAGCAAATATTTAAATACGATATTTTAGCGGCGAAATTATGTGTAAAGTAAATGCAATGACAATAGGTTTAAAATTGTCAACACATGTTTTTGTTATATTTTATGAGTATTTACCATTTACATCCTAGTCACTTACTTCACAAATAAGTCGTTAAATTAAAAATGAATGTATTAGATATGAGCCATTTTCTATATACACCGATATTATATTCATAACGACATTCACACATGTATTTAGTTATTTTGTCTATATATTTAGTCATAAATTTGTACCTGTACTTGGACGTATACTTATACCCATACCTGTACGAAAAGCCATGCTAATACAAATCCTCATTCTTAAGCTTATACCTATATTTATATTCATATATTATATTTATCTTCGTTACATTTTAATGCCATTAGATGTGCACATACACGGTACTGGCGCATGTTGCCAATAGATTGATACAGAAACGAGAAGCGTCAGTATGCCATTGATATGCCGTTCATATTGATTCCAACACAAAAATACAATTGTGACATAAATAATTTAACGTCTATTGACTTTATTGTAGATTTTTTTAGTACGAGCGATGTATAAAAATAGCACAGAGTTCCTGCAAACATTAAACAGAAGATGGATTATATGCACTTTTACTATTGCTTTAATCTGTTAGAGCACCCAAAAATACCTAAAACTTCAAACCATACTAAATTTATATAAAAATATGAGCAACTTTGAAGAATATAACATTTTAAATACTACAAAAATGGGTAGTCACCAAAAAACTGCGCCCTCTTCAAATTATATTCTACTGTGCTCGTCAACATCTTTCATATCGTATAGCAAGGCCATTTATGATGAATACCACAGAAAGGTCTTGAGCTTGTAGACTCCAGCGAGATAAATAGTTTTCCACGCAACAGTGATATAAGCCATTATATGTGCAAGGAATCAGGAAGTAGAGTAACACCGTACATCTGTTATGTTTGAAACGCAAATGTTCATTCAAGATATGTATAGTAAGTGTGGCTCTCCACACATTCATTTTTATTGCAGACGTCGAGGCGAAACAATGATATGGTTTTTGGAGATCGCACCTCAAGCAAACCAATGCCAAACATGAAACATTTATTCTTCTTCCTATCTTTCATTGCTCTTTTTGGGGGGGATGGAGGGGGCGTAAAATATGAAGAGATAGAGGGCGAAAGTTCAGAACATAGGAACGATATTAGTGGCTCTGGAAAAAAGTTAACAAAATGGAATTGTCCTCTGTTGAAAATGTCTTTGATCTCACGTCTCGGTAACTTTGTCTGCGACGGCTGTCCTGTCTCTAGACTCCAATGCACGGGGAAACCTGGAACAAAACAGACTAAAACCCCAGCAATCATGCAAGAGCAAAATCCAAATTTGTGCCTCATCGTGTCTAAATTTATATTCATGTGCAGTGAAAACCCATCCACTGACACTTATTATGGTTCAATTTTGCCAATTGAAGGGACTGGGGATCACCTCTGACTGACATGACCGACCCTTTTATTGCAGTCTATCGATGAACCATGGTAATTCGCTGGCGATATAGAAATCAATACTTATTTTAGACTTCTCTTCACGATACTGATGTCTAAGTCATTAGATATCAGAAACCTTTTTACCAAATGGCAAATCTCAGTAATCAGGTACGTAGGCAGTGTTTGCTTCGGTAACCTGATCTATTTGAGTAGGATCGGTGGATGTGCTCTATCTTTATTCTGTGCCACGAAACACGCGCTGTTGTAATTTTATATTTAAGAACGTTGCTTTTCTAAAGATGTCCTCGGAGTCATCTTGTAGAAGGTACAAACAAACACCTACAATCAGCGCATGGCTACGGCAACAAGTTACATGATACAGCAGACACACACACAAACACACACACGCACACACACACACACACACACACATATATATATATATATATATATATATATATATATATATATATATATATATATATATATTGAAAGATCAGCAAAAATTGCTTTGTGCTTTAATCGAGAAAACTTAATATAATTTTTTATTTGATTGCAAATGACTCCGTGCACGAAAAAATGTACGTGAAACTTTTATAATCGCAAAATATTCTGTTACGTGTCAACATTTATATTCCTTTGGGTAAGTAAGCCTTGGTTACCTTCAAGCAAGTCAAAGAAAAATGGAACCAGATTTATATAGATGCTGGCCGACATTATCGCTTCATCACACCCTTGGGTCAGTTTGTTACATAGCGGTCGGCAAGGTCATGAGACATTACTGACTTGAATAATACTGTCTGGATTTATTTTTTTTTAATGAAGTCCATCGAGAGCAATTCCAAAACCAAGTACAGGACCCCGCATCTGATACTCTTTCCAATCCATTCTCCCGACCTGCCCAAATGACGATTAGTGCCTTGATAGATTCTTTTAGAACCTTATCAATCATTATTTCTGCATGCCCATATATGGAAACAATTTTTATGTAAGTGATACAGGAACGTAGTTGATTATGCCTATGGATTTTCAAAAGATAACAAAAGTGTCACATAAAATTAATGGTTGAATTCATTTCTGCATAGCAAAGTAAAGCTATGTAAAATATTTTCAACATACTTAATCCTTTATGTGACAGCCCCCCCTCCCCCCCCAAAAAAAGTTTTGTGAATATGATTAAACTTACAAAGAGCAGTGAAAAGCGCTATGCTGTGAGAAAACATAATTACGCACGTACAGATAGCTGAATGACCATTAACTAAGATGAGAGAGCGCATGCTACGGAAACCTAATCTAAAGGTTATATTCAATTTCTTGAAATACAAACCATTTTTGGTGGTTTTGATACACAGCCCTACTCCCTGAGAGACTCTCGACTTACCGCATAAATGGTTCTTTTGCTAGAGGCAACTTTTGCCAATGGCGAATCAAAGTTCATTCTGTTCCCATCTCCCATAACAGATCGATGATCATGGACGAAAGAAAAGGGTATAGATGGAAATCCAGGTTGAGCAACTAATCTGTACGACCTCTCATGCACATTGCTGGAATACAGCCACACAGGTCAGCAATCGGTGGTTAATATCCCGCTGTGACTAGGACTTACTTTCACCTTTTTGGATACACAGGCACTCCGTGCGTCCCTTTAATTACAACAAGCGCTGTATCTCCATGACATTGATGGTACTGGGCACCAGAGACATTTTAATCATATTTGAGTATCAAATAATACAACCTAATGCAAGGGTTTGTATAGAATGGAAGAAATATTCATCCCATCATCTATATTTGTTGTTGCTGCTTTCTAATTTATCACTTTTATATTGTATGTCTTTGATATATCTATATAATATTAAAGCTATTAAGCGAAATATGGATGAAAAACGCTTGTGATAAATAGATATAAATAAAAGTCAAAATAAGATTCAAAGCATACTTAAATCCCTCATACTATTAAATGTGAACATTAGTTTCCAGTTTGCAATTACTTATATATTTTTATTTTATTTATTTATTTGTTTCATTGATACTCACCATTATGCAATATTTAATATTTGTTCTTCTCAGCAAGAATTACTTCACTTTAATATACGTTTGAAGGTAGAAAAGCCTGTCTTCGTGAGAGGTTTCTAAAAACGAAAGGTGAAATAAAATAATTGTACATTTTCTAAGGTCTGAATGCTTCTTCTGTAACAGTATTTGGATTTGCAGTCTATATGGTTTAACAGATATTGGATTCGTATTGCCCAATAATGTTTGTTCAGAAAGTTCTGTTGGTCATACTGCTTTCAAGTTCCCCATCTCTTTGGGGGGTCACAAAAGTTTGCAAGTATACTAGCTTTGTATTGCCATTTTTATCTTTTTTCTGTTTTACAATTCACGTAATAGTACCATTTACTGCCATGTAACTTCTATGTCACAATGACACATATGCTCAAATCTATGCATTCAATAATAGCATGGAATGGATAATAACACATAATCATAGGAATTTAACATAAGTGAATGGAGGGCTACCGCATTGGCGTTCTCGTAGTTGGCCAGCAGATGACACTGTTGAAAGGAGCACCAACGGGTAGTCAAGGCTTGGAGGCATCCACATTATTGTATCGGAGAGATTGCTATTATAGATGTTCATTATACATGCATATGTACTCTTACCAGGTAATTCTATCGACAAAATCTATTAGTGATGTGTTATGAAATATATTACACATGTGCAAAAAATATGTATGAAAAGTGAAAGAAACTAAAGCAATAAGAAGAAGGATGTAAAATAAATCCCTAAAATTTACTGCTGATACTGGATACGATTCAGGCCTATGATGAGTTTTTATATGTATGACTTAAACAATCCACCAATCATTTTACATTTCATATATGTATGACACTAGTATCAGTCACGTGTTGGTGTCTTCTATTAGCAGCCAGAATTGCATGCATTGGCTATGAAACGGGTGTACATTAACATATTTAGCGGGGCTGAAGGTGGAGGGTGGGGGTGGGAACATATCACACACTAACTGAATGTAATTTTTTAAGGAGGAATATATATACTATAAAGGTTAATCCTGAATGGTTTTAGCAATGTTGACTTGTACTTTCCCTCTCTCGATAGAAATAAATATATGAAGACGAGAAAACAGTGCTGTTGCAGTGGTTGGTACGTTGTTGAAAATTTATGCAAAGCCCTCTTTTTTACCCCATCCAGTTGTTTTCTTTCGTGTGTTAATGCTGGTTCATACAGTGCTGAATGTTGGAAATAGCGTAAAGTTTACAAACAAAGTTGTTCTAGAACCTTTTGTGTCATTGCCTGCATGAGATTTATATTCTTAACTTTTTCATCTTATCATAAAGCGTGACACTGCTTTTTATGCAGTATATATTACGAAATATTTTCTCCGCAAGGCTGCACAAGCTCTCTGTCTATTAGTAATTGACTCCTTTTACAGAAAAAGCAAACCATAGACTTTTCTCACCTCCAGCTGACTGGAAAGGGCATCGCGGGGTGAACACTTGTTGGCATAGGGTAATGTATGTTAAAAGTACTAATCGTCAAAGTAAATTTGGGGTCAATTATAACAACATTAACAAAAATTGTAAATTTTTTTGATTAGTATGCCTTTCAACATCAATAATGTACCAGGCATTTTTTATCTGAAGATATTAGAAAATTTTTACAGGCAATATTAATGAGACCCTCATACAGTATCTGTGTACTGGCCACCACTCCACACATGCATAGGTGTCAATTGGTTTCTGACCCCTGTGAGGTTAATCACCAGAGTAGTTTGTGAAACTTTTAAACTGAGTACATTTGGGTAGCATGTACTCATGATGCCACAACATATTGCTCTATAGGATATAACCATTCATACCAGTGTGGTGTTGAAAGGGCAAAATGCCACTGTTTCAATCATAGCAGACACTTCACTGAGTAGGCAAGCTATACTGCCCCAAAATAGTCTTAACCTATTGTTATAAGTTCAACATTTTATGAAAGGTTTAATAAATAGTTTAGAGGCAATTTTCCTTCCATATTTTACCTTGTTCAGCTGAGATATCCATGTTATTTTACCATGTAAACCTTCCTCTGTGGCAAGTGCCTATGTTAAAACTATTCAATCAAGTGGTCTTACCCCAGCTACGAGGCTTTCTCTAGGTATTGGAGGTGAGAAAATCACTGGACACAGTGGTCCACCTGTGGGAAAAAGTCCTGAATTAATTAGTTTATTTATTTATTCATTTATTTGAACGTGGCACAATCTGTGTATTGAAGAAACAACGATAGCCCCTACCCAGTTCCACCGATGTGTACCCGGCTGTGCTTTGAAGTAGACAACACGAGAGTATGGTAGACTTAGAACACACTTCAGTTGCATGAACTTTCTTTGAAATCCAGCTCAAATAATAAACACTATTAATCTCAGTGTACATTCTAACAATGACAAAACATTGATGAGAATTAAGACAATGGGCATTATGCCTGTGAAGACGTGATTCACACATTGCAGCCCATTGCTGTAGGTGCAGAATAAAACAACCTTTGTTGCTAGCTGTGATGAAGATGATGATGATGATGATAATAATAATAACATTGTAGTAGTTGTAATACTAGCAGTAATATTCCAGGTAGCAATGAAGGTTGGCCCGATATTGGCCCAACGTTGGCAAGGAGAGCTCACCATTCAGTCAATGTTAGGCACACCTTTATTGCTAGATGGATTTTTCTTCTTTCTACTTCTTCTTCTTAACATTACTATTGCTTTTATTTTTAATTTCGCTACCATCATCATCATCATCATCATCATCATCATCATCATCATCATCATCATCATCATCATCATCATCATCATCATCATCATCATTACCATCAAATCTGTTTGAGCAGCTGTACAACTCATTTGCATAGAGAACAAACAATTTGCAATACAGTTGTCGGGAAGCACATAAAGAAATTCACTACACCCCTATTTTGAGACAGATGTCAACCTATGGAGACTAACAGTGCATCACTGCACATTATCAGCTAGCTGGTCAGGTGATTTGCATTTCTAAGTGACGACTGACATATGATTTCTCTGCTAAAAGATGCGTACAGAAATGAACAAACTTGGGCCTCATTTTTTCATGAAACTGGAAAGGACATAACAAAGCAGCATGGTATGGTGAGAGGTCATCAGAATTTTACCCCAAAATGATAAAAAGTCGACTTTGAGTAAGTATAAGAGGAAGGCCATCGTGCATAAAAGAGTGTAATTGCAGAGTGCCCATTAGCAACACCTTTAGGAACTACACATTTCAAAGCTGTGGAGACAGCAGTGCAAAGCTTTTGATGCGCAAATAAAACATCAAGATACATCAAGTAAATTCTGTCAGATTTCAGAAATATAGATTGATGTCAAGAATTAACGTGCCATATGTTTTATCATAACAGATTTTAAACCTGTTTGTGAACCTTTCATTTTTGAACATTTTGAATATTTAATGATGATGATGATGATGATGATGATGATGATGATGATGATGATGATGATGATGATGATGATGATAATAATAATAATTTGCTTAACCACAACTGTGATTCTGCTGCAGCTGTATCACAAATCTCAAAAAGCAAATCGTCCAACATATTAAATGTCTTATAATTTGTGGGATGTATGTTCACATAACGATTGTCAGTGTGGATCAGACATAACCGTTCGTACAATTCAGCAACGGCAACAGCGATGTTTCAGTACTATTCATTGTTAATGAAAATTTGTTTCAAAAAATATACTTGAATAATCTAAAATCTGCAACATCCATCTACTCCCAGATATAGTGTGTAGCCGAAATACCCAGTTAGGTTTAGCTGTTTTGAGGAAATATCCATGGTCGTTAATGATCATGATGGTCTTCTTAATTCTTTCAGTGGCACATTTTGGACTGAGTCAACAATGCACCCAAAGACTGCCCAGGAGAGTTGTTGACCTAGACGATTGCAATCTATGTAACCACAGGCATGCTGCTGTGTAATGAAAGTTTTCTTTTACATGGAGCATAAATCTGGCACCCTTATTATTAGTCAGATCAGTTCGTTTTAAGTAGTTCTACTTTGGTTGCAGTTGGCACTAAAAACAGCTAAAATAAAGAGAGGCAAAAATATTCTGACTATATTTTTCCTGACATAAAGGTTGTTCTCTCTCCTGGGAGTTCATATTACACAGAGATCAACTCTTTCCCCACCTGGTGCTAAATAACTTTATTTTAGGTATTTAATTAAATATATACATCATATAAATGTTCGTAGTCTAACTACTGACAAGTTTAGATGCATAAAAACCGATATTGTTCCATACTTTGATATCATCACTCTGTCTGAAACATTTCTTTCAAACAATACGCCTGATGATGACTTTAACTTACTTGGCTATCATAACATCATACGGAAGGATCGCCCTAATATTGTAGGGGTGGCGTGGCTGTCCTTGCATCTGAGGCCTTTGCAATTTCTCGTCGTATCGACCTAGAACTTCCCGACATCGAACTTTTGTGGACCGAAATTAGAGTTCACAATAATAAATTCTTACTTGGAGTAGTCTATAGACCTCCTAACTCACTTATATCTTTTTGGGACAAACTACAAGAGAGTTTCGATTTAGCCACTTCTCGTAACACCCAAAACATTATTCTAACTGGCGATTTAAATTCTGACTTCAACACCACGTCGGGTGCAAAGTTGCAGCAATTCTGCGACACATATTTTCTTAATTTGCACATTCATGAACCTACTCAAATAACAGCAACAACCTCTTCTTGTTTAGACCAAATAATTTCTAATATACCAAATTTTATTAAAGAACCACGTGTCCTATCACCAATCTCTAATTGGGATCATTCAGTCGTTGCTACCAATGTACTTTTTCGGCGCAAAAAGGAACCTTCTTTTACTAGACAAATTTGGGAATACAAGAGAGCGGATTTCGATAAGTTTAGGGATTTCCTTGATGGAACAAACTGGGACGTTTGCTTCGAGTCTGGTAATGTCGAGTTGTGCAGTAAAATTTGGACAAGATTGTTCCTTGATGCGGCAAATCATACTATTCCAAACAAACAAATAACAGTTCGCCCCTCTGATCTTCCATGGTACAATTCTAGGCTTCGTTGTCAGAAGCGGAAGGTTTTGCGAGCTTATAAGATGGCAAAAGATAAGAAACATGATCCACAAGCCTGGAGTGCTTATAATAATGTTCGTAATCAATACCAAGATCACCTGAAATGTGCTGAGAAGCTCATAATAGTAAACTGAGCGCTTCTTTAAAAAGCACAAGGCACAAAAATAAAGCTTGGTGGCGCACCGTCAAACAGTTTATGAATAGAAATCAATCTTTGACTATTCCTTCTCTAATACATGAAAATCGCCATGTGACCGACAGCTTGTCAAAAGCCAAAATATTCAATTCCTTTTTCTTAAGTCAGAGCAACCTTGAAACTTCAAGGGCCCCAGTAATTCCAACTGTGGACCTACCCGCTGTCATACTTGACTCTATTCAAATTGATCATAGCAAAGTTTTTGACATTCTTAGGAGCTTAGATATCACTAAGGCCACTGGTCCAGATGGAATAACCGCTAGACTTCTGAAGGAAGGAGCACCGTCAATTTGTGTATCGTTAACCAAACTCTTTAACCTTTCTCTTAATCAGGCAACTTTTCTCAGCTTATGGAAGAGAGCCAACGTCACCCCCTTGTACAAAAAGGGTGACTCATATCTATGCAACAACTATCGTCCTACTTCCCTCTTAAGCTGTGTTGGGAAAATTATGGAGAAAGCTATTTTTAAACACGTTTTTAACTTTTTTAGAGACAACTTACTTTTATCGGCAAATCAGTCGGGATTTATACCCGGCGATTCCACTGTTAACCAACTGCTATCTTTGTATCACGAATTGTGTCTTGCCATTGATCTTCAGAAGGAAGTGCGAATTGTCTTTCTCGACATTAGCAGGGCATTTAATTTCTCGGAAAAGAGACCCGGTACATCACCCTCCGTTAGTATTTTAAGATCACCAGCTGGAACATGTGGATCAACATAAGCATTTAGGGCTTGTATTTCGGAATGGCTTAAGATGGAACGATCATATTAATACTATCGTGGCAAAGGCCACTTAACAACTAAATATTTTGAAAACACTCCAATTTCGTCTCGACAGGAAAACGTTAGAAATAATCTACACCTCCTTTATTCGACCTTTAATGGAATATGGTAATGTTGTCTGGGATGGCTGCACCCAATCAGATGCATTGAAAGTGGAGAGTATTCAATTGGCTGCTGCACGTGTTATTTCTGGTGCCATGTGCACCACATCTAATGCTAAACTATATGAAGAAACTGGTCTTTCTACATTGGCAAAACGTAGGGAAGTTAGTAAACTAATTTTAACGTACAAAATTACAAATAATCTGGTTCCCGAATATCTTAGTAGTATAATTTCCAATGAACAAAATCTTAACAGAAGATGTATAAAAAGACAGGTCCCAGACTTGCCTCAATTCAGAACCAGAACTGAATTATTTGAGAATTCTTTCTTTCCTTCTACGATAAAACTATGGAACCAATTACCTCTTGATGTGAGAAACTCTACTACTTTAAGTGAATTTCCAAACAAAATTTCTTCAAATGTGCCTCGGTCACTCAAGCAAACAGAATTGTACTATGTAGACAACAGAATTGCCGCAGTTTTACATACAAGACTGCGTTTGGGCCGCAGCCAATTGAATGCCTATCTATTTGATATTGGTGTCACTCAATCGCCAAACTGTCGTTGTGATCAAGGGATTGAAGACGTTTGGCATTTCTTCTTTGTTTGTCCTTATTATGCTGTTCCTCGTGATCGCCTTCACACGATAGTAACAAACTATGCCCTTTTCGGCCTTGAAACCGTTTTATATGGCGTCACCGAATGCACTCTCGAAATTAATAAGAAAATATTCCTGGCAGTCCAAGATAACATTCTAAAAACCAAACGTTTTCAAACCGGTGTTGTTACATGATGAATTGGTTTACAATTAATCCTGCATTTGTATTATATAACTGCACTACATAATTATGAATCTTCAATGAGATGGACGTTAATTAGCAATTTCATTGCTTCTTTATAATGAATCGCCCTACTATCTGTCTTGTGACTTGTGGTGTCCTTCTTTACTTTGTTGATCCAGGGCGGAGCTCTCCCTCCTGGCGGTGTCTTTTTTAACTGCCAGCAGTTTGGAGCTTCGCTCGGGACCCTTGACGTCTCGTTTGTCCTGTGATTTTGTCTTCTTCCGACAAGAGGGGTAAATATAGGGCCTTGCCCTTCTCCCCAATTGTTTTCTTTGGAATAAAATATGTTTAAACCAATTAAATATACAGAAATAGGTAAAACCCCAAATCTCTAAGCCCAAGTTCGCAATAAGACGATTGCCAGGAAACGCAATATTTAATCGTGGAAATGGATATAAAAAGAAGGTAAAAAGAGAGAGAAACCCTGGGAAAGGTGCTTCATTACTTGTCTTCTTTTAAATGTGCTTATGACTGTTTAATGGCCTGTGTCATTTATGCGTGAAGATTGGATATAACATCAGCCTACAGTTCCTAAGAGCACAAAAGGATAGGTCCACCATGGTGAACACCACGCCACAGCCCTGTGAAAAGACGTTTGAATGTTTTTTAGCACTGAATTCTTCACATCTCGCAGATATATGAGATGTGGACGCAATCCCCGTAAACTCAGAGCACGGGCAAGAAGACACTCATCTGATCTAGCCCAAATATGTGATTTTTTAAAAGTATGAACCATGTGTCCACATTGCCGCAAGTACAGATGCAATTTTTGGGATTACATACAAATACAGATAAGACGGCGACAGGTTGTTGTACGAAACTGTGGTCAGACGTTCTTCAAGATATCATGTCATAATTTATAAACGGTGCATCCTACAAAGAAAATGCATGTTTTGAGGAACTAGATCTGATTACGACGGTTTTTCTATGTGAAAATGACGAGTTTTTACTTTTCAATTGAAAGTTGAATGTTTGAAAAGCTCATGTCTGGAATCCATTTACGAGATGAGGAAGAGCAACATTTTTCTCATTTATAGCCTCAAATATAATTTAGTATTTCGGTGCGAATATTCAATCGTATGGGCATGAATGCTTTTGCTTTCATAAAATTTTTACTTCTGTGGATGGTAGTTTCTGTCATTGTTAGTGATATTGCAATCAGTAAATGGTCACATGGCTTTTGAAAAAGGCACCATACATCACATAAATAATGTTTTTTTTTGTCGTTTTCCTTTATATTATGAAAAAATAACGGCAAGACGACGACGACGACGATGATGATGACGACGACGACTATGGTGATGGCGATGATGATGATGATGATGATGATGATGATGATGATGATGATGATGATGATGATGATGATGATGATGATGATGATGATGATGATGATGATGATGATGATGATGATGAGGAGGAGAACTCTTGGTCTTTATTACCTAGTTTCTACATGGAAAGCTTAAGGGACCGTGCACATGACGTACATGTATTTTACTTTTGTGGCTACCCAAGGGCAGGTGTATTTTACTTGATGTGTTTTCTATCCTGCCTTTTGTGGACGTCCAGAAGGACAAAAACATTCAGAATGACCGCTGCATTTTACAGTGTGAACACATCCACTTTGGCAGGACCAGCTTTGGGACAGGATTTGAGGCTAATGGACTCGTTCGCAAGTGGTCTCCCGCCAGGTATCTATGAGCTTCTCTGTTATATTTGACAAATCATCGACAAAATGTCCCTTTTCGTTGAAACATTTGCTCACAAATAGATCTACTGGAATGGAAACCGCATGGACTCTTCAGTATTGTGCATGGCCTGGGTAAATTCACACAAATGAACCCCACGTGCCATCTGTGGCCCTTCGTGCTTGTGTTAATGTTCTAGGCTCTGCACGATACTAAAAACAAGTTTCCTTGGAGATAGGGGCGCTCTTGGGAGTTGATGTTGAGCAAACTTCTCGTGAAATAGAGTGGCTTCAGAAAAAGAGAACTGAACAAATTACAAGTGCACATTGCACAAAGGTAGCCCATAGCAAGTAGATATTTTTGACGTTAGGCAAAATAACTAAAATGACTTTTGACATGTGCGGATTGACTGCTACCTGTGAATCCACCAGTGTTCGGTACATAATTTATTTCAAGTCTTCTTAAGTGCAGTGTTGCCAGGAGCCTACAAATATCCATACTATATGTGTGATATGATTATAAGTTTCCAAACTTTTCAAAATAAAGAGGCGCCATTAAACAGCAAAACCCCATCAATATAGGGCCACGCAACAGCGAAACCCCATCAATATTAGGAGACACTTGGCGCTTTGCTGATAGATTGCAGAACTTAAGGCTGGCATATGAAGCATGCGTTATTGAGAAATGGTCATTCGGGGTACAATGGTTCAAAACGTATATTGTATTGATCGCATGCGTTCGGGATTCATTATTGCATATCGAGTTTGGCTGGAATTGTGATATACTTACAGTATGATCGATGAACAAGCGTATAAATAATATGTTCCCCTAATTTCTTGCCATGCACGCCTATTGGCAGTATAAAGCTCTGTTTTTTTCTGTAAGTTATTTCAAACTGAATCAATGGAATTCGGTGTATAACGGCAGGATTCTATAATTTAACTGGCATATCCCAATTTATGGTAATAACGCATACCAGGCCCGGGGGGGGGGGGGTTGCTGGTGCAAGATCTCAGTGATGGAAGCGGCAAACATTTCGTAAATCTATAGTGGTGGTAATTCTTCTTTGATGAACGGCACCTACGTGTACACCACATTTTTGGTGTTACCGGAAAAGAATGAGGCAAATATTTAAAACGATATATCGATTTTACATAGGGAATGTGCTGTAAAGTTTAGAATCCGACAACAGCGCCTTTTCTTGTGACCTAACTTTTCCACAGATAATTTTAAATTGGTTATGCGTATGTCAAACGTTAGATACCTGTACAATAATGGAGAAAATGTTACACATTCATCCAAATTCTACAACAGTTCGTCCAGAATTCGTGATTTTGCACTTACATGGGTACCGGTTTGAAAACTATAAAACTAGACTATATTTAAAACTTCAAAGTATATATTTGTCATTGCCGAAAGTGCGTATTATCTTATGCAATTTTTCAGAACTTGAGTTAACCTATGCTGATTCATTCCTCTTTTTAACTGACATCTTTCGTTTCACGCGCTGTTCTCACTGCGGAATATTTGTTTAGGAATTATGTCGCAAGATTGAATTAATAGTTAAATTTCAACTCTTTGACTCTCACGTTTTTTATATTTTTGGAATAGCATTTTTCAATCTATGAGACTTTATAGGTATGTGTTATAAAGAGGTACGCTTTCGGTTTATCTACCACCTACATTCTAAGGAATTGTGACTTGAACTAAAACAACTGACCTTTAATCATATCTGAAATCAGGCATATTGCAAGCCCATGTGATCACTATTTCATGCCAGTTTTATATTCAATTTAACGGTAGGTCACTGAGTGATGGCTTCTGCAGTGTTCATCCCAAGTCTGTATTGTAACACCTGCTAGAAGGGTAACAGTTGGTAAAAGATTGTACTGTCTCGTGCGCTTTGTGTATATATTTTGTTTATTGTGTGTGTTCCCGTGTCTGAAGAACGTATTGTATTAGTCAGCAATTATGCTGAAGGGCTATCGAAGATAAATAAATATGTTAAAATCAAATTAAATGAGATATCCGAAGAGATAAGGGCGTCAAATGTCACATGTCACGATATAAATCCAGGTAGGTCCGACAGTGTTGGCAACGATGCAGGCCCACGTCTGGTCCTTAAATGGTTTAAAATGCATTCGAATTATTATTTGCTTTTACACATTTTGTTTTCAATATTAATGAAAATAAGTGCTAAATACGTTCCAAATATGTCTCTGTTATTAATAAAGTTCCTAGCTCGGTCGACATAGATCGGCATTTCCTGCCGTTTGGTTTGTTTTAGCGGAGATCCCATCTGGATATTGTCAAATGCTTTAATTTAATTGGCGCTTTCTAGGCACTGTGCGCCCAGGTTGTGGCTGTTAGACCTCCTGAAATAGCCAGTCTTTCAGTATAAGCAGGTAAAGGCTAACCTGAAGTAAGCGTTGTTTGTAACATTAATGCCAAAATTATTCTGTTATGTAGTCACAAAATAACCAAACAATGTAATCATAAATAATACAAAATAAACACAAATAAAAAACCCCCTGAAATAATGATCAATTACATTTAATAATTGACCCATCTAAGACATCTAAGAATGTACCCGAGCATTATGAACTAGTAGGTAGGCACCATGAAAAAAAAACTGTTACAATTTATTTTTTTAGAATAGGTGCAAAAATTTATCATGATGACCACCATGCAAAGCTCACCCATAAGGCAATTGTCAAGTTCAAGATGCCGTCCTAAGGAAACACCAATCATGAAAATACTCAAATTATGTAGCTACATAATGGAATCCTAGCATTTAAACTATGGTTTTTGCATGTGACTTGGTGTTAAAAGATATGTTGAGTCTATGGAAGCCTCAGAATCTCCACGTTAGCTCACCTAATTATCATAAATGTAGGAAGACTGCTAGCAACATTCAAGAGAATTGGAATAATCACTGTGACAAGCATAAACTTGCAGCGATACGACTGAGTTGCGACGATTTGCTATTATTTTGTATATTAGAAGTGTAGATTATGTTATCAGAATCTATAGACACTTATAAAGCCTTTAGTTAGAGGATTTGTAAGAAACTGACAGGCCATGCATATGCCCATGTACTTCGTGCACATCTTTTGGCTTCAGTAGCCACAATGTCCCTTTTGCTGCAAACGTCCAATAGCCTCAATAACGTCAATCGAGCAGTGCGCAATTGCCTGCTGACTGGCAAATACCTTACCTCCATTATAGAAAAATGAGGTATGTGCTGAGGAGTTCATGCAATTGCGGATGCTTTGATGGAAGATGCAGCCTCTCATAGTTGAGCTGTGGATTGAATATTTGCAACAATTGTCTTTCATTAGATGCTTTCTATGTGCAGAACGTATTGGCTACTTGGCCTTACATCTCCATGCAATCAGTTAGATGACTGATTGCATGTATAAAATGTGCACATCTCTACCTTGACCAAATGAAATGATATCTTGATTTGTGTCACCTGAGCAGTGGCAGCATTTTACTATGAATGTATCCTTCACCATGTGTAGACCTGACAAACACAGGTATGGAACAGTTTTGCAACCAAGCCATTGAACAGAATTTGACGAGGACGCTCAAAAACCTCATGAGGCGTGGCTCACGGCGGTGGTACATCTGATAGCACTTTGTCTAAGTGGATGCATGTCGTTCCCTCGTGTATACCCAATGTGTGACGCTCTTGAGATTTTCGCAACAGTTCATCGATACACATATGAACAGCATGTAGACTCCCTTCCAATAAACACATCCAGAGATGCCAAAGATTTATACCGATGATTAACATCAAACTGCCCACTTGCTTATTCTTGTATTTGGTGTTGTGGTTTAAGCCAATATTGATCCCATTACCTCCCGCACAACCAGTGTTTTGCCATCACGGTAAAAGTTCGGCAATTGAGCACGAGGACTTAACACTGCATGGCTGTCACTACACGCCTTGCCTTATTCTCCCAAGCACAAGGGAATGCCCAATGACAGCACTGAACTGACCTTGCCTCACAACCCACTTGAGTTGGAAAAAAAAATGTATGAACATGAAATATGGTCAAATATTCGTATACATAATGTATAACAAGTTAATACTTGTAATGCCAAGACTTAGAGAACTTATATGAACTAGTTTATGCACCAGTATAGATTCCCTGTATATTCATATACCTTCTCGGAATATCATACAAGATGGACCTGATCACTGAAAAGCCCAAAATGACAGCTTGAATTAGATTTTACGCAAAGGTGTCAAAACTCAACCCGACCCTTCTGAGCAATAAGAAAATCACAAATGAAACTGTGTTGTAAACTTGTTTGTTGCATTTATATTAAAACCCTCTTTGGTTACTTAACTAGAACAGTGATAGAGCAGAAACACAAGCAAAACCCTTCCTGCCCACCGTGAATGTATCCAGACATTGATATAATGTTTGCATGCACAATAAATTCAAAAACGCTAAAAACTGAACCAAAGATAGACTATAAGCTCTGCGATACGTTTTACTTTATGACAATCGGTTCATCCGTTTTTTACAAACAAGTTGGAAAATTTGATTTTAGTGGAAAATAGATTCCCCCGTGCCACCTGAAGTATTTTGGGTGTTTCCTTTACTTGTTGACATTGAACAAATGATCGGTAACCGGTATAAATATTTTACTACGCTGAAGATTGCATAGGCTTGGAAAGCCAAGTTTTTTTAGGTTTCCAAAGGATTTAACGTTACGGTCGATAAATAAAAAATGTGTCAATTTTTCCGTAATTTTTTCCAACCAGTGGCACTGCGTTTTTTCTCTTTTCTTTTAAAAAGGTAGTTTTCACTATTTTTGGCCTCTTCTCCAAAATCATCACTTAGCTTATGCTGAAAGTTTGTTGAACTGGTACCTTGCAGCATAGTACTTTCCGGAAGAATTTTTCACCAGGTAACGTTGTGTGATGGGTAAATGCATATGTTATTTGTGTTGATCACGACGTTAATCAATGTATATTGTGATGACATTCCACATTTTGACTTCTCCAAAATCATGAGCCAGATTTATTCCAAAGATGGTGGGGGCAATCAACCCTGGGTGTGTCTCTATTGAATTCTTCAAATAAGTAAGCTATTTGTGTGTGTGTGTGTGTGTTTTTTTTTTGTGTTTTTTTTTTTTGTCTGTTTGTTTGTTTGTTTGTTTGTTTGTTGTTTTTTTTCTGTTTTGTTTTTTGTTTTTGTTTTTTTTTTTTAGAATTTTTTTGTTTTGTTTTTTTGTTTGTTTCTGTTTTTGTTTTGTTTCTTTTTTGTTTTTGTCTGTTTGTTTGTTTGTTTGTTTGTTTGTTTTTTTGGAGGGGGGGCGGGGGGGCGGGGATTGGTTTGGTTCTCTTTTGTATGACTTTCTCTGGGGTTTTTTTGTGTTTATATTTTAGCTTATCTTTTTGTGCGCTGAAGCTGTTTTCAACTGCTTTATCAAAACTGTCACTCAGCTTTCGCTGACATTTGGTGGCAATGTACGTTGTGGAAGAGTCGAACAATGTCGGTCAGTATGTTGTGTAGCTCTGGTTCCCTTATTTTTAACAGACTGTTAATTGAGGGACTTATTGTTGCATACGTATATATTAATTATTATGTACATCAACACGCATTGCAACAGACTCACATTTTCGAAATCTTCCCCAAAAACATTTCAACCAGATTCCCTTTAAATCGCTGGTGATGTACGTTGAGAGCTCTTCTATTGTAAAACTGGTCATGCTCCGGTGATTTTAATGTTTTGCATGAATTTCAAGCAGCACAGTTCCATCTTCAGCATTCTATTTCTAGGGAGCTGCAGCCCGTACATGTGGTGGCTGTGAACACTTCCGGTATTTTCTGTTGTTCTTTAGAACTCTGTTGCTTCATTATACAGGGCATATTGGTGGATGTATCCACAAGATAGAAAAGCTAGATGCAACTATTTTGCGTAGTTATTTGATTGGTTCTCCCAGGGACGTGCTATATCACATCCCTGGGACTCCAGATCTGAAAATGGGGTCTCCATAAGCTAGATTTGCAACAACCTTTACAAGCTGTCCAGTAATTATTTCTTACACTGATTTATTAACCATTTTTTACTACATGTGGTTGAGAAAAGAAAATGCGGTTAACATTTTATGCAATCACCACCAGTCGCTCAGGTATGGAAATTGCAGCGACTCGTAACTTGACCTCTAGGGAAAAAGGTCTTCGCAAAAAGGCACAGTATTACTAATTGCTTACTGAGCGGTGTCCGTGTGTAATGATCACCAGGCACGAGTAGTCGATACAGATATAGAACTTTAGTTGTCTGCTTATATTCATAGTTTCACCTCATCTCCTCTGTTTTTGAAATTTTAAGGGCGCGGTACACTCTTTAAGTGTCATGCGTAAATGCTTATTTTCTGTCTATGGTTACCATCTTATGCCCTAAAAAGTGCAAATTTTATGAAAGAAAACAACTTCCGGGTTGATTTTGATAATATATATATATATATATATATATATATATATATATATATATATATATATATATATATATATATATATATATATATGTGTATATATATATATATATATGTATATATATATATATATATATATATATATTATCACCATCAATGTAATTTAACTCTAATTCGAATTCGAAAATTATGTATAAAATTTAGAATAGCATTGAAAAAAGGAAAATCAGATTTAATTTGTAGTGTCGAACAAAAGAACACAAAATACTCACCAGAACCGTATTTATAAATTTTTGAAAAGGAGCTTTTATTGCCTTTAATTTTTTTTCAAGGCCAAAGTAACATTTTAGCTTCAATTTATACATCCCGTAAATTTTGAACTAAAACCCTAAACCAAAATTTGAAATACAGTTGTACTGCTAGAAGTGTACTATTTCATTTCCTATAGAAAATAATGTTTCCCATTTTGAGTGTTTCAGTTATTTTCTTTTTTTTTTCTGAAAAATTGGCAAAATTTGTGTAATCAATTTAGCAAGTGAATGTCAATTTCTTAACATTTTCAGAGATGGCATTATTTACAAAAACTTGATCCAAATGTATAATGTTTGGAAATATATAGTTCATATGATCTCAAATAAGAAGTCCAGTGTATTCAAGGATATATTTGGTGCAAATTCTTATATTCTGTGTATATTGCTGCATAATCTTAAATATTAAGTAATTAGTTTGATGAACCTTGTTTTTCATTTTTAAGAATCCTACTCAATTGATCAACGTTCTTCTTTATTGTAATGTTCGCACTATGGTGGCGATGTTAAAAGCAGACAAACGTGTTTTGACTTTCTGATGTAGACTGCCATATTACTCTTCACTATATATTTTCATTTGAGTTATAATGATAATAATAATAATAATAATAATAATAATAATAATAGTAGTAGTAGTAGTAGTAGTAGTAGTAGTAGTAGTAGTAGTAGTAGTAGTAGTAGTAGTAGTAGTAGTAGTAGTAGTAGTAGTAGTAGTAGTAGTAGTAGTAGTAGTAGTAGTAGTAGTAGTAGTAGCAGCAGTAATAGTAATAATTTTATTTAACTCCCATGTTTGGGGAAATTAAGACTGGTACATCGAGATACTAAAACGTATAATAACAATAACAATTGCAACATCTTGACCACCACACACTGCTCCTGAGAGTAATGCCCTTAAAACATTCAAAGTCTACATACTAGAATAACGATTTTATGCCGTGACGGCCACGGCCAGAATGTACTGCCAGCGCACACCGAGGCATGACGCATGCATAGGCAGTGGCATGACTCACTGGACGCGGGCATATATATATATATATATATATATATATATATGTATATATATATATATATATATATATATATATATATATATATACATATATATATATATATATATATATATATATACATATGTGTGTGTATGTATGTGTGTGTGTGTGTGTGTGTGTGTGTGTGTGTGTGTGTGTGTGTGTGTGTGTGTGTTTGAATCCATTTTTGTTTTATTTGTACTGATAACCAAACAAACAAACAGCAAATCAGTTAATAAGTATTGTTGGTGACTGGCTCGATGGCAGACATGTGGGAGCAGATATTGGATGACCTGGGCTTTATCTGGACTCTTTGCTCACCATTATTTGTTGATTTGATGCATAATGGTTTATTGTTTATCACTTACTCGATTGATTTATGTAACGTCCTACTGTATTTGTGTCCTTTAGTCCACAACCACTTCCTGATGGCCATTACCATATTCTGCGGTCCGAATTCTTTACACTCCTTTAGCTGATCTGTGACTGTCTAACCTATATAAATGTGGAAGTACCAACATCCATATTACACACGTTTTTCTGTAGAATTTTGACATGTGCTGTATTAGCCCCAATAAATAAAAGGGCCTTCAGCGGGTTATTAGTCAGAACATGTTTCGGAGCCTGAACCTGTACTATCTGAGTAGCAACTCCTTGTCTAAGCTAAATATTCAGCAAAAGCCACACAAATAACAATAAAAAATACGTATGAACGTGTTACATGGTGCATTAGTGAAATAGGTGAAGCATTGCTTATAAATGCGGAGCTTCATAGTTAATAAAGAATACCACTCAAAGCAAACATAATTACTAAACTTGCATAGTACAACATCACATAAGAATAATTGACTTACCCCTGAACCAGCATGTACCCTTTGTGGCTGGATAGCTTACCCTAGTTAGACCACCTGCCAGTATTAACAGGAGTAGAAACAAACTGGGGCATTACATTCAATCCCTGTGACCACAAAATAAACAGTTGCAGCTAAACCACCTGTACACACCGAGGGAAATCCTAACAAGTACTGCAACAATTGGCATCCTGCACCATAAATGTAAAACAAACCCCATGGCGACACCTCCTCCTCGCTTTGAAAGTCTCCAAAAATTAAGCACTATTTCCCTGCCAAACCTGAGTCAATGTTTCAGCATAATGGGGCAAGCTTGTGACATTTGAGTAATACTGTCAAATTTGATTAACTTTTGACATTGAGTAGATGTGTACTTACTGAAATTTAGACAAAATCTCAAAATTTGTGACAAATTAAAATTATATCCAATTGCTTCTGAAATATTACTTCTAGGGAAAGGATAGCTAGCTACTTCAAAGTTAAACTCGTCAATCTTGTGATACACTTAATTGTAGTAACCTGTCATTAGTGACCCGAATATTCAAGTCTAGAAACACATCTCTGAAACCATCTGAATTGTTACCTTCCAAAGAGATATGTTTTGGGTAAATTTTTTCATCAATTTTACTGAAAGTTCGTACATTTACTCAATATGTAATACTTTTTTCTTGTTTGTTTTATGTACGGTGTTTATGATCTATATCATACCTGGTTAGGTGATCTATGGTTTTGTTTCTGGTACCTAATCGTTTGATGACGGCTTGCGTTGGAGCATGCTTGCGTTGGAGTATACATCGATAACTTTGAGATACGGATCTTTGTGTATGTATGTATGCAAGTATGTATGTATGTATGTATGTATGTATGTATGTGTGTATGTATTAATGTATGTAGTGTGTATGTATGTATGTTTGTATGTACGTGCTTACGTACGTGCGTACGTACGTATATATATATATGTATATATATATATATATATATATATATATATATATATATATATATATATATATATATATATATATATATATATATATATATATATATATATATATATATATATATATATGAAACAGGTATCTCCATATGGTAAAATTTGACAAAAGACTTCATTGGACAGACTTGCTGACTCTAATGTACAAAAATCTACCAAGTCAATATGCACTTTGCGCATTGAATCCAACGCATCACGTGCAATCAAAGTTGCTGTGGAATTTTCAGCCCGGCGTACATGCACAGTGGCGACATCTAACGTCTTTTGTTTAGTTTTTATTGACAGTGAACGTTCTCTGGTCATTCGCTTCAAAAGACTACCAGTAGTGCACAACGGAACAATAATATGAAATGTCCATTATTTTTAATAGGACATGGCCTGGCTTACTTTTCAACTTTATTCATCCCCATATTCTTCCACTTGTTCCTGACACTCCGTTCGAAGGTCGCAAAATGCTCCACTGTGGCGTGTGTGGGTGTGTGAGCTGTATCAGCTGTTCTACTTGATTGCAATGCATGTAGAGGTGGTGTCCATCAGTGTCCATAAGGCACGTCATTCTTAAAATAGTCCGCCAGCATATCTTTGAATATATCCTCAGCGATGAGACCAAACGCTCTTGTCATCTTCATATATGGCAACCAATAAATCATCTGCTTCCAAATAACGATAACAAATTCGAACAGCCCCTCCCCGCCCATTTTCATTTTCATTTTTTTTTTCTTGTCTGTTCAAATGTATAAAGCTATAATGCGAATTGGTAGGGTACCAGTATGATAGCAACCTCATGTGTCAACTTCCCGTGGTTCACATGTTTGCTCGAGCATACCAAATTCTATTGAGGAACAAAAATGCACTATCCAACAAAATCTTGCTCTCTGGACCCATTACCCACTTGGCTTCTTAAAGAGTGCATGGAAGACCTATTACTACCTATCCAAGCTGTTATCAACGCTTCTTTGGCAGAAGGAAAGCTCCCAGTTGACCTGAAAAATGCAATCATTACACTGCTATTGAAGAAACCATCATTAGACTCGAACATGCTTTGAAATTATAGACCAGTATCAAATCTTCCTTATGTTTTAAAGCTAGTAGAAAAAGTTGTTGCCTGCCAATTGCGGGCACATATTTCATCAAAACAGTGCCATGAGCAATTTTAATCACCGTACAAATCTTATCACAGTACCTAGACCGCACTAGTGAAAGATAAGAATGACATTTTGTTATTTCTGGATAGGAAGTAGTGTGTGTTACTTGTACTCCTAGATCTATTTGGGGCGTTTGATACCGTCGACCACTCTGTCCTTCTGATGAGACTTCAGGAACGTTTTGGGATGACTGGACTTGCTCTTAAGTGGTTGGAGTCCTATCTGGCTGACCCAGGATAAGCAGTTATCATTGAAGGTGAAAGCTCCATTAGTGTTCCGCGGTCCTATGGTGTCCCACATGGGTCCGTACTTGGACCTATCCTGTTCAGAATGTACATGTCTCCACTAGGTGACATCGTCAGAAAAACATGGTCTGATCTATCATTTATATGCAGACGATACACAAATATACATATCGTTCGAACCATCATTACCTTGCGGGATGAGTGAGGCAACCCATCGGATTGAAAGCTGCATTGCTGAAATTTAAACTTGGATGGCAACAAATTTTCTGAAATTTAATTGATGATAAAACTGAGTTCTTACTCATTGGTTCTAAACATCAAAAACATAAAATCCCTGCACATAACACCATTCAAATTGGCACCAATTCTGCTCCCGAATCTGCCAAGGCACGAAATATTGGTGCCATGATGGACAGTCACATGAGCCTTGAAAGCCACGTTAATGCTATTTGTAGATCACCCAACCTCCAGCTGAGACGTATTCGAAACATCCGTAGCTTCCTTTTCCAATCAGATACAGAGACACTCATACACGCATTCGTAACTTCCAGGCTTGATAACCTCAACTCACTCCTGGTTGGATTACCAAAATACCTCCTTAATCGCTTGCAACGCATCCAGAATACAGCTGCAAGAATTGTGACCGGGTGTAGAACGAGGGACCACATCATACCTGTGCTGAAAAAATCTCCATTGGCTGCCTATAAAGCAAAGGATTTATTTTAAAATACTCCTACTTGTTTTTGAATGCCTGCAAGGAAATGCCCCCCAATATCTAAAGGACTGCCTAATTCCATACAGACCATGTCAAATGCTCATGTCACAATCACATCATTTTCTGTCACAACCTATATGCATGACCCACTCCTTTGCTGACAGAACAGTTTCAGTTGTGGCCCCCAAACTGAGGAACGGCTTACCAATTTTCATATCAGATCCTCCGTGTCACTCGAAATTTTTAAACAAAAATTGAAAACTCGCCTTTTTAAACAAGCTTTTAATAACTAAGTGGACATTCTTTCGTGATTTTTTAACGCAACATCGTCATTTATTCTTTTAACATGTAATTTCAGCTATGCGATGGATTCATACTATTGTAAGGCGCTTATGAGCATACGATATATGGAATAAGCACTCTAAAATTGAGTTTTTATTATTATTATTATTATTATTATTATTATTATTATTATTATTATTATTATTATTATTATTATTATTATTATTATTATTATTATTATTATTATTATTACTACTACTACTACTACTATTACTACTACTACTATTACTACTGCTACTACTACCAAGACAAAACTATCAGCTGTGAGCAGTAATAGAGAAAATTAGTCCACCAGCAACTAATACCGTAAAAAAATATAAAGATTTTTTTTTTCTGGTTGGATTAATCTTTCTCGATCACCAAAAGTTTGGTACTCATAGAAACATGTGGACCTGAATATATCCTCTTAATCTTTTTTAAAATTATTTTTGCCTCTCGTTTCAGAAAAAAATACTTCTCCATTCATCAAATGGCACGGCCGGCGATAACTATTTTATCCGCTCGCCAAACTACGGTTGAAACTTAATCAAATAACTTGTGTTACTCGCTGATGGGCTACGGGGCGCGCGTGACAGCAACAACTTTGAAATCAGGCTCAATCAATATTCCCCTAAACCTCCACAAAGGGATTATATTGAAAAACCGAGAAGATTCTTGAAGTAAGGAAATCTTGAACGTATTGTGTCTTCCCGCATAAATCGGCACTATCAGTTTAGTTCGTGGAGGATTGAATCAGAGTTTCCATCAAAACCGTTTGATCTAAGGCCAAAATCTAATCATATAATGTGAGGAGTTGGAAATTTATCCTCGCTTTTTAATATCAATTAAAATAGCACACCTCATGACAGGAGAGACTTGCCTTTGTAAGTCTATATTTTGGACAACAAGTATATATATATATATATATATATATATATATATATATATATCACGGTTGTGGCTTGAATCCTGTTTTCGCTTTTCTCGAGACGTTTCTGAGCAAGCTGTTCCGGACATACTGAATGTCATTCCGATGTGGTTGTCGTGTCTGAACCAGTTGTTTGCTGGTCAAATGAGTTAATTGTAGCAAAAATTAGGCTAATTGGTTTTGCCCCTTCATTGGGTATTTTGTTTTGATGTTTGGATGAAAATATAGTAATACGTAAATGGGCGTTGATAATTTCAAAAGACAACATTCAATTTAAACAAACGAAGCATTTCTGTCGCCGATGTTCAGCCTTAATTGTGACTGGGCGTGTTTAAATAAATGAAAACTTAGTAGATTCCTACCAAACTATGAGGAGGGTACTGTGTCATATTTCATATGTCATTAGAAAGTGCTGACAGAAAGCAAAGTGACAGATGATTATTTTTGGGAGCGGTGAACGGAAGTGTAGTTTTGAACAGTTAACAGTCTTGAATGTAGAGTTTGCTAAAATACTCATACGCGGTTCACACATTTATCGTGTGTTGGCCCATTAATATGCAAGCTACCTAGACATTGTTAATCTTGTCAACGCACACAGGGCTCATGCCAGATCGCACCACAAAACGAAATAAAAATGAACATGATACCCGCAGACAGCATCGGCTGCAACAGAATACCAGGGACATTGCTTGTATCTCAATGGTTTCCGCTTTGCAATAAACGTTACCAGAGATGTCAGTCATCTTTCATACTGACACCCTATTGAGCAATCAGAGCTCAGTTCTAAGTCACCCCATGCTTACGTAGACACTGTTTCTCATTCTATCTGACAAATTTCAATATTTTATGTGTTTATGAGTTCCCTGTTGTCGCTGCTTAACGTGCGGAGTAGACAAAACATGGAGCTTGTGCTGAAGCTTGGTGAAAACGTGTCTTGTTGAGGGTTCAAACAAACCTGTTCACTAGATTGTGATGTGGTAGATTACTGATTCTGACACATTTTTCAATTCAATTACTTCTCTGTCAATTCACACAGTCCCATGTATTACAATGCTGGTCCATGGGGATTCCTATGGTAATTTACATTTTCGACTTCTTCCCCCAAAACATAAGCCAAATTCACCTCAAACTTCAACTGATTCAAAATTGGTTAAGAACATTTTTGGACACCCCAAGATCTTAATTTGTTAACCGGGTGGCGCTGCGGTTTCTTGTTTTTGTTTAATCGGCTTCATCTTGTAAACCTTTATGAATATTGTGTGCAAACGTGGTGAATGAACCTTCTTGAAGAGTGAAACAAAGTGTTTTCTAAGTACTGATTCTTCAGATCCCTCATTTTTAAATATATATTTTTTTCAATTTGGGTATTTGTTGGTAATCCATACATTCTAATTGATTGCAATATAAGGCAATGGGAATTGCAATTATAATTCACATTTTCAGTCTCAAAAGAAACATCAGTTACATTTACTTCAAACCATATGAGGATGCACCTCGAGTGAGGCTTTATTGCATGTATTTAAAAGGTCATGCTCTACTTATTCTGAGATTTTATTACTTTTTTTTGTGGCAAAATCTTACAATCTTCCTTACTATAACTACGGGTCTAATCGCTTCAGGGTTGCATGCGGACACTTCTGGCTACACTTGGGAATTGTACACAACGTATTTCAGAACCAACACGTGTAACAAGTGAAAGTTTGTCTTGCCTCTGATATCTAGCGTTTCTAGAGTTATTGAGCTTGGTGTTAGTGATCATTTTGCAGTGTTTATTTTATGTTCTGTCAAGACAAGTAAGAGTAGGTCGTATAAGAGATAGTTGTCGCGTTTTGACAGAGGGGATTTTGAAGGTCTGAGCGAATCATTAAAAAAGATTAGCTGGGGAAAAATACTTGAAAACCTCTCGATAAATCACATGGTAACAAAATGGTCAAATTTGTTCTTAGATACCGCCAAATTTCATATTCCGTGTGATATTTTGAAAGTAAGACCTGATGATCCAGCTTGGCTTTCATGTGAACTTAAAAGACTCATGCGTATTCGTGATAGGCTCCGGAAAAAAGCTAAAGATTCTGACAAAGCTATATCACCAGACAGTAATGTAAAATGGTCTAAGTATAGAAAAGCAAAAAACACTGTTGTGCACAAATTGTGTGAAGCAAAGGTAGAATACAAAAGGTATCTGACCGAAAACGTTCAGTCTTATAATTCTAGTGATACAAAACTCTGGTGAAACTGTGTTAAGCAAATTATATAAAAAATCAAACCCCTACTTCCAACATTCCTCCCATGAAGGATGGAAACAATTTGATTGCCGATGATACCAAAAAGCTAAATTGCTTCACTCGGTTTCTACACAACAGTGTATTCTAGATGACCATGATAGTGAAGTCCCTTCCATTTCGTATCCATTAGTTTCAGCTCTTGATAGCATTCAAATCTCAACAGACTTAGACCCAAATGACATTAAATGGAGATTTGTTTGCAATTTCTATGTAGACAGGCCAATGGTTTGTAAACCTAAATGAACTAAAAACTATGTCCATGTTATGTACTCGTTCAAATGTTGAAAAAAATCATCCTCTTTTCTAAACCATGAAATTTCTTGCACAGATAGCCATAAGCACCTGGGAATCACTCTAAGAAAGGTTCATGGGATCAACACATTAACACTATTTATGTTAAAGCCTTGAAACGTGTTGATTGCCTCACGGGCATGAAATATATTTTTGATCTAAAACAATTAGAAGAAGCTGTATTCTACTTTTATCTGGCCAATTTTGGAATATAGCGACATATTACGGGATAACTGTACTGTTACAGCTTCAGACAAGCTGGAGTGCGTTCAACATGAGGCGGCACGTATTGTAGTCGGGGCCCCACAAAATGTTTCTCCTGAACCACTGTACCGTGAATTAAATTGGCAGCCTTTAAGAGTTCAACGTGAGCGTCATAAACTTGTCCATATGTATAAGATTGTAAATGACTTGACCCTTGCTCACTTAAGGAGGAGAATACCCTCGGGTATTGATCATTATCATTCCACAAGATATTCAGCAGAACTGCCATTGCTATATCCTTCATCGGTACGGTGCAGGAAATCTTTTTTCCGTCTGCTATCCGCAGCTGGAACGATTTAAGCCCTAGTGTGAAAGACTCGCCGTCTGTCAGTTCCTTTATATTATAACTTCAGTCACAGAATGAACGCACCCCATCTTATTACAAGGGAGGTTAGAGGAAAGCTCAGATACATCACGCTCGGTTACGAATGGGTTGCAGTTTACTAATCCGTGGCATGTATAGATGTGGACTAGTTAACAGTCCACTTTGCAAAAGCGAAGTTGTTTCTGAAACAGCCCTTTTTTTGTTTTTTGTTTTTTGTTTTTGAATTGTAACTTGTATACCAAACTAAGGATTGAGTTGTTTGAAAGTTTAAGTACTTTTGTGCAAACTGCAATAACTGTTCAGCTTTTACTTTTTAGAGACGTGCAATAAAATTTCAACTGGAACAGATCTTTGTTCAATCATATCGAAATGTTAATTATATAGTCAAAACGATTTTAATACATTCTTAAATAGTCCACGTGAAATGTCCTTTATTTTCTCCGTTGATAAAATTTGTCTGTCGCCTTTTACTAAAATAGTTTTGTCATCATGTACTGTTTACCATACACCAAATAATTATCATCTTTTTTCTTCATTTGAGGCAACGAACTATAATCATTATTATGTACAACCGAACGTTTGTGTTTTTTAATGAACATACCACACTTGTTTACTCTTCTCTTTTCTTATACAAAACGTGTTGCAATTTATGTGAGACTCTGATCGGTTTTAGCCAAGCCTTAAGTCTTCATTTAAATATACGTATGTGTAATTTACATATTTTCACTACCTTTTACTGTTTACTTAATGAAGATTTTTGTATGGATTGTCGGAGCGGAATTAATATAAACGTTATCGTTTCTTTTCCTATCCCTTTTCCTTTTTTTGCGAAATAAAGTATGTCAAATCAATTGGACTAAGATGGGACTTTTATTATGGGTTGAATGTCAAAGTCAGCTGACGACTGGCTGTTCACACGGCCGTCTTGTTCAAATAGAGTCTCTCAAATTTAAAGTTACCCCAAATTGCGATAACTTCTCTTTCCAATTGTCATAATTCCAAAAACGGATAAAGGTGATCACTGATTCGACCTTTTAGCCCTTCTGCTCCTCATTAACTGACTAAAATAAATTTATAATTTGGCATCTATTAAAATATATTGCAATATCTATACAGGCATATACAACTTTACAAATCTCTAAGTTCATTCAGCAGTTCACTCACAAAATTAAAATTTATCCTGATTTTAAATAGTTCGATAGTGCTCTTTAAAGATAGATACGCTTCATATGCTTTCAATAATAATTTTTAAACTGTGGCCTTTTAAATGTAATAGTTGCCAAAAATGCTTTTGGTGTATCTCCTGTCATTAAGCTTAGCCTACATGGTTTCCACAGTAAGTCTGTAATTATATAAACATCACCAAAACCAGTTAACATGGACCCAAACAGACCCAACAGTGCTATACCTTCGTAGGCCGGGACAGCTTCGTTCGCCGAGGAGTCTCGAATCCTCAGGAGATAGCACTTCTGGGGATTAAGTTGCGGTAGATGTTGCCTACAGGTGTTAGGATGATAAGTTTTCAGCTTTTGATGCGACCAGCACGAGATGTGCATACAGTGACAAAATCCGCTCCTACACAATGGCTGGATAGCTTCTTTGTAAACAGGACCACACGAGGGAAACATATGAACCCAGTTTGTGGACTATTGTACACGGACACAGAATACGTTTCAGTTCAGCAATGCTCTAAAAGTACATTTTCGACCTCCGCCCCTCGAAATAACTATGAGTGTCATTATATATTTCTGACGGGCTTTTCAACTATAACATTTATATTATGGAGCAATGATCGGCAAAAAGAAAGGGTAAATTTTTGTGCTATTCTTGGATAAAAAGAATCAGAGCAGACATAAAACAACTTTAAAAATTATATGGAAACTGAAATTGCTTAACATGATACAAGCTGGGAATGCAATAAAATGTAATACAAATTTCCATCCGCAGGAAACATCGGCCGTATTTACAGTCTCAAATATTGTTTATATTTTTCCTGAATGGAAACCCACAATTTGAACAAAAGGGCTGACTCCTGTGTGGCGGCATTAAACGCAAGTGCACAGCCTTTTTTGATATAGGATACTTGGTTCGTGTCACCCCCACCTCCACCTTCCATACAACTAAGGGCAATCAAAAAGTCACCTTTTAGGGTTACACGATGCATCTTTTGGCATGCAAAGCTTTGTTCACAACGTTTTACAACCACTGTGTTGCATGCATGTGACCGCTCCTGTAAAGCTATGCCAGGAACGACCTCACCGTTCAAACTACATTATAGGAAACAGGGGCCCAGTGTAGCCACTGGCTTGCTCAAGCGGTATTTGACATGTGTAGCTTTTCATGCCCAGGAAAGAATCGTCTAACTTGGACTTTATAGAGTTCATTATACACAGTTGCACAAATAGTCAGAACCCAAATTAAGGAAAGAGCTCCGAATTAGGGTTGATTTTTTTTTTTTATTAGAGCCTGGGTTTTCACTGGTAGTCAATTAGAACATGTTATTTTAAACCTAGTGTATATCAAGTCAAAATATGCGACAAAACGACTCAAATGTGGGGACAAAGACACATACATGAGGGAACTTTAAAAAATAGGCTATGTCATACATTATGGAATAACATTTGTCCAAAGAGCACTCATATGTAGCGTGCAAGATGACATTTATTACGGGGTTTTGATCAGTGTCTTTTGAGTGGCCAGTAATGAGGCAAAGGTCATTAATCAAGACCAAATACTGCAGCAGGGGCCCTAAAGTCCACTATACATGCAATTCCCTTTACCCTGAAGACCAGCAATGGCCATTCCTTAAGGCCAATTGTGTACTGTTTTTAAAAGAACGGAACCTTTTGCGTATACATATGCGAAAGAGATTGCATATTAAATTATGAACAATGAACCAAAATGCCCCTAGTGTCAAAAGTAAAGGGAAATATGTAAATGAGTAATATTGGACTTTTGGCAATAACCATGATTTGTGTTGAAGGGGATTTAAGTTTGACAGTATGGATGAAAATATATTACAGGTTATTAAACATTATCATTTGATTGACCTGTAGCAAGACCAAGGGCATAAGCTTGGCCTGAATATGGCTGTTTTGCCCCCTGTTATTATCTTTCTTCAAGCTGAGTTGTGTGTTTGTTGCAGGCAGCAATTAACTTAGCATATACGTGTTACAAGTACAATAAGACAAAGTATCATACAAAACTGAACAAAAATTGCACACCTCACCTTCAAAATTAATAAAAGGTCTTGGGTTGCCATTTTTTGTAGATTTCATAATTTGTAGATGGACCTTTCACGATTTAATCTTCATGTCTAGATTTTAGAAAATAATTTCTGACTTGAAAGGTACTAAGTATATGTGGAAATGAATATTCCTTGACAATAAAAAACAAAGATTGAATGTAAATTTCAAATCGACCGCCACTGCTGTTACAACAGGAAGTTCTGGATGTTGCATGCTATTTTGAACCAGAAAAATGCTTACTAACGTGCCCTTCAATGTGACTCCTGTCACGTCTTGGTTGAAGACGTTTTCACCTTTCTTCAATTCGCACAGGCGTGCCTAATCTGTGGTTGTCACATAAAGGACATTATACAGCTAAGAGATTAATTCTTAGACATTTGTCCTCTTTTCATTAGTCAAAGGGCTCAAACCAAGGTCATGCAATGGTTTACAATGTTTGAAGAATACATCGAGTGCTGTTTTCTTGCCATGGCTAAATAAAAATAAGGTGGCGTCACAGCTAGTAAGGGAATGATTTGGTAGGAGAAGCTGGGCAGTTGAGGGATTTAAGTCATGCATTGTAATAACTTGTTTGGTGGGGATATTCTCCTGTTCATTGTGGGTCTCTACCTTCAGGCGCATGCCCTATTTATCAAAAAAAAAAAAACTGCGCAACAAGTAGAATATCAGTATCACGTGCTGGAACTACAAGGGTTTCATATTTTATCTCCATGCAATGCAGAATAATATGAGTGTCACTCTCTTCATAGCTGATATCTGGTTTGGCTACTGTCACCTCATTGCCATTTTCCGTGCCACAACATTTCCTTAAAACTTCTCATGCAGCAACAATTATCTTATCTTTTGGAGCATTTGTCAAGACGTTCCCAGATTAAATGCTGTGCAGATCAGCTTTGTTCTGAAGGTGAGAGGAATCATTGGCAATCGTGGGGCACAGGAGACATGCACACGGTATGTTTCTCTGAACAGGTGTGCCTTTGTCCTTTGGATTCTAGTTGCTGTTTTGACTGACTGGGTCAATGCAGCTGTACTTGGAACCAGACTGATAAAAAAGTTCAACAAATATATCGGCACAGCCTCTAAATATCTTGGCACGTGGGCGCTTTCCCATGGCCATGACCAATGTCAGAAAGCTGATGATGTTTGTAAGATCATCCATTAAGCTTGCTTACTGTCCTGCAGGGGGCCCCGGCTATCTCTGCAAATGGAAAGGGAACTTGCAGAAGTTCGTGCTTCAAAAAATATGCAAAATTTACTGGTCTCTCCGCTTCCAGAGCATTGGTATGTCTTTAGAAAAGAGATCTGTCTGCTTTCAAAGTGCATAGACTGCATGTGTTTGCCAATTGCTTTCATGAGATTCATAGAAATACGAAAGCCTCCCAATCTGGGAATCAATAGAACGGTTGGTACTCTAAATGTGACCATTTCAGACTCATAGCCATACAATACTTTGCCTCACCTGTACTTAGTACACAAGTTTCTGTCCAAGGGAACTTTCTACATATTTTCACCTCCGTATTACAGTATTCAGTGTGTTTATATCGGGTTCAGTAATTCCTACAATGTTTAGGGGAACTTGTAAAATCAGGACTCAGGGCACACATAATGTATCTTCCTGCTAAAGTTTTAGGTCTATAAACATTCTGGCATCACCATGAGGCCCATGATGTCAGGCAGACATTTAGATGGCATGGAAAGTATCCTTTCCATCTAGACTAGATACCAAAATTTGATATCATCAGAAAAACTGGAGAAAACGACGTAGAACCAGATTGGGTTAAACTATATCTCCACTGTAGGGTCCATGGATGACAATATCACATGTGCTAAGGAAGCATATCTACAGAGGATATTTTTGTAGGTAATGATGTGACAAGGTTTGTGGAACCAGTCGAAAATCTTCTCAGACCATATAGCCTGATGCTGAGAACATCCTACACCAAATTCACATGGTGCATATTTGTGATCCCCAGACACACCAAAGACAGTATCATGGCCAATATTTTCGATTCTATTAGCTGTCGTGATGTCATTGTGGATGTCATTTTTGACTATGAGATAAACAACAGGCTGACCACCGTATAGTGCCTTTGGGAATGCCGGCAGTTTAAGCAATGTGAGCAGACTTTTAGGGGCTGAAGCCAGTGCATCGTCTACCACATTTGTAATGTATGTGGCCGTATTTACCTGGGAGACAAAAACATGAGATGTCTCACTTGTTTTACATTGAACATATTTCATAGTGTACATCCATGTGTGTGTGTGTGTGTGTAAATTGATATTCCAATGTTCCTTCGTCTCTTAAAATCAGATGTGTGTCACCAGTGATTCCCATGGCAAAATATGTTTACTGTCATTGATGTCCCATGCTCTTGTATCCAGTCATTTAAACCCCATGTGCACCTTAGCAATGAATGCACTTCGTCACCATTTCTTTGTCTTACCCTGGCCTTATCTTAATTCCAGGCCAGCCAATTTTTAACTGAACTCAACCATAAACTTGGCTTTCATGACTACGTTACGCAACTCATTGATTATGCAACATATTTGTTACAGAAGTTCACATTCTTAGCACCCCATGTTAAACCAACCAAGCTACTTACTTGTTTTTAAACCAGAGTATATATCTTCTCTGGTCTTTACAGCAACATGAACAATGGACTGAACACTTCATCCCTTGGTTTTATATCTGGGAATGGTATCATCAGTAGTCCCTATGGTGACAAAAGATTTGGGCAACTGTGTAACTGGTGTAGAAGCAAAGTCTTTCGGGACTATTGCTTTTGTTTTGCATCCACAGCAGGATCTTTGGAGACCATGAAACTCATAGCTTCCCCCAACAACGGTGGTAATTTGTCTTTGGAAGATGACCTTATTCTTAGAAATGATGGATTCAAGGTTTCCCTGTCTCATCTATAAGTAGACAGTAATTAGTCCACGCTTCAATCAACTTAAATATGTGACCCTTTTCTGATGTCTTTGAACGTTTGCTGCATAGTTGCACTATGGCAATGCCACAGGCGAAAGTTTGCTGCATAGTTGCACTATGGCAATGCCACAGGCGAAAGTGTGCTGCATAGTTGCGCTATGGCAATGCCACCTTTTCTTGCTGTATGGATTCCTTTGGCTGTTTTTTACCAAGAATGTTGTACACCAACATATGTGGATTTTGCATTTGGTTCTCATCAAATCATTATAGTCCACCAATCAAAGCTAATTTTCATGTACAGTTCTGCTTCTTCCTGTATCATTTTGCAGGTGCCAAATGAGGCTACAAACTGCAATGCTTCTTTTTTGACTGTAGGCAAAAATTCAAGGATCTATCTTGAAAGGGTTTGTGGAGCTGCAAAGGTTGACAGAGGAATTTGAGAACTGCAACTGCGCTCTGGGTCAGTTGAAGTTGATTAGCAATTTTGCTTTATCTGTGAAGCACCTGTAGCACCACTTGTGCCAGACCAGTGGACCACGTGATGTAGCAGTATCTGATACGACCTCATCTATTGCATTTCTAGGTTTTACATCACATAGTTCGTTCTACCTAGAATTACAGTTCTATAACGGTTTCACTCCTTGGGGATGTTATGTGACCCACTTCTCTTTACTGCATTCTTGGCGCAATATACACATTGAACGTGCTGTTTTGACCTTATAATATTTGAAAGACCTTTCTTACGTTTTGTTTTGATTTGTTCAATTTATGTCACTTCTGAGCTTTGAAGTGCGCGATTTTACCAATCTACATATATATATGGAGAGAGAGAGAGAGAGAGATAGATAGATAGAGAGAGAGAGAGAGAGAGAGAGAGAGAGAGAGAGAGAGAGAGAGAGAGAGAGAGAGGAGAGAGAGAGACGCTATGCATAGAAATGGCAGCCACGTTTTTGTTTTCGTCATTTTCAGTGTAAAAAAATGCAAATTTCAGTTTGATATATGGATTTTCGGGATCTGCATTTCTAAATTGTGTTAAGACCACCGGATACCAAACTCTACCCGAAAAATGCTTAATGAATTCAAATTGTCTCGAAAGGGAAACAGGCTTAAATACCTTGTCGTACACGTGCACCCCCTATACCCATTGACTATTTTCATCTTATGTGGTAACTAGCCGGCAAATTCCCGCTCGCAAGTGACCGATTGAAAGAACAAAGGCTCGCATTAACAGGTCTAAAAAAATTTTTATCCCCTTTGAAACAAGAGGGTTAATCATCAGACCTCACTGAATGAAATGGGTTTGGATGATTGTGGGGGAAGGGAGACTCTCCATTGGTTCCGAAATTTGGGAGAATTTCCACAACGGCCCTTTTCCACCCCACAAGGAAGCAGTGCTACAGCAGACCAGGGATTACCTTGCCACCGAACAATGCATATCGCTAACCTTCATTTTATTGCAAATAATTCCGCATACATGGGTAGAATATCTTTATTGACAACGTACTAAAAGGGAAGTATTTTATCAATGGTGGCAAATCAGATCTACAATACTCTTTGGGAAACTTAAATTGTCTTGCAGTGCATAATCCACAGGCTGTCGTGCAGGAAATTGAAAATTTGGGAGTATCATCACATGTTTACCTGCACCATACAGCCTCCATGAAAGTTACAAATGTCCATATCCAGATTCCGTTTCTTATCTGTTGAGCGCCTGCCCGTCATGTTTTGTGTTTGGATATAAGTAGATCAGCACTGACTATTTACATGTCCGCTGACCAGCATCTACCGAACCACAGATCTTATGAGATCTTACGAGAATATAGGACATTCTTTCCAAAGGTATCTTAAGCATTTCTAAATCCATAAATATTTCGTGCACGTTTTAATTTGCGTGTGCTTTTTCTGCATCACTCCTCTGCTTACTGCAGGCTATGTTTCTGTTAATACATCCTGCAGCATAAAGTATATCCTGTGGTGCTATGTTGGCGATTCTTGTTCTCACCTGAAGCAATAAAACCTTACAAATGTCGCAATTTATTTATTTTGGGGGGTTGTTGATATACTTACAAGATTTTTTAAACTCAATATTATCATTACTACCACTACTATTATCCTTCTTCTTCTTCTTCTTCTTCTTCTTCTTCTTCTTCTTCTTCTTCTTCTTCTTCTTCTTCTTCTTCTTCTTCTTCTTCTTCTTCTTCTTCCTCTTCTTCTTCTTCTTCTTCTTCTTTTTCTTCTTCTTCCTCTTCTTCTTCCTCCTCTTCTTCTTCTTTTTCTTTTTCTTTTTCTTCTTCTTTTTCTTCTTCTTCTTCTTCTTCTTCTTCTTCTTCTTCTTCTTCTTCTTATTGTTATTCATTGTAAAGGGGTACTACGGTGATAATTTACAAATTTTGAGTTGTTTTGTATAATATATGTGGACCCATATCAGAAAATACAAACTTTTTTCCCGACTGGATAAGCAGATATCAAATTTTCCCAGACATGTAAATGAGTGGTTGTGATGTCACCTGGACTACCTGCTGCAGCTAAAGCAATGACAGCTGAGTAAAACTCTGACATAAACATGGAAACCTGACCAAGTACGCATATTCCACTTTTACTATGGATAAAACAGTAATTTACATATTTAGTCAACTTTACTAAACTGATATATTTTCTCATTTAATGAGGATTATCAAGGAAAGAAAAATGCAGAAATCAAAACACACAAGCTAACAACTCTTGTGGTTGTGTACTCAATTACTGAAGCAGATGTCAACTTATATACCACACTGATAAGATCAAAGAGGGTGATTAACAGAGTACACAAGTCGTTATGATATGCCTGCTAGTGTTGTGTATCTCAGCTTGGTGCCCCATCAGGGATTGTGTATTATATATGGAGGGTAGCCCAAGTGACATCAGAACACCTACTGAAAATATAAAACAGCTCTAACCAAATACCTGTTTGAAAAAAAATGTTGAAAATTCGTCAGATGAACACCTAAAATAACCATTAAAAACAAAAAACAAAAAAACAAAAACAAAAACAAAACAAACCAACAAACAAACAAACAAACAAACAAACAAACAAAATAAAAACTATCACTGCTGTTCCCCTTTAAACCTCAAGCAGTAGCATAGTTACATAAAGATGGTGAGGTGGAAATTTATAAAGCATTAAGCACCATTTCAATTTACGCTGGCACTGCGTTGATTCATGTCCCTAACGCTCGAACGGTAACTTCATTACGAAAGTGGCAAATAATAACCTGGGTGAGAAGCTGCTCATGTAGGGTCCATATTTTTTCTTTTGGCACACAGTGCTGTCAACCATGACTGCTGAATTTTGAACAGTTCATGAATCGTAAAGATTTCGTTTGGAAGGTTATTAATGAAGTTTAGTCAACAGCTTCGTTAAAACGTTCACTTTTTGGGTTGAAATATGTTTTATTCTGTAAAGTAAAAAAAAAAGTAATTCCCCAATTCCCGCAAACATATTGAAGAGGATGATCACGTCCTAATGATCTTTTACCAATACGACACACCGAAAGAGTTTGCTTAAAAACATCATATCTGCCTGTAGATTTGGCATCTTTGGATAACTAATACAGTCATGTTAATTTGTAGAAGCTACATCATATATAATGAAAAACTGATTAGCGCACACTTATCTCAATTTAATTTGACTGGCTGATGACAACTGCGACCGGCCTACCGTATGGGCTTTTTTCTTCTTTTACTTGATGCGCTTCATTTTGTGTATCGTGCGCTTACTTTATTATCGTCTGACTGTTCTTCACCTTGACAAACTAGCGCAGTTAATAAGGTCCATTTCATACTGGGCGGTAACAGTGAGCTTTCGCCATGTTTGTTAACTAAATGTCAAATGGATATTCATTACCAACCAAGTCACATACCATTTGGGCATATTCAGTATTAGTTGCATCTTTAGAATTGGACAGCAAGTATGACCTTTCCCTGGATGATAACTATTTGCAATGAGATTCTTGTTTGCCCGTCTCTCCTGATATTTTCAACAACAAAAAAGTGGCAAGCGCATTTCATAAACGAAAACGTTTCGTATCGAGAAAACGTTAATAGATATCCCGCACTTTGTAAATTGTATGTAGATTTAACTTGCAGGACTCATTTTGGACATCTGGTGAGTATATTGCTCACTGTTACTCTTGAATGATATATTTTTGATGAAATTATATCAAATAAAAATGTGTACAGTGATAAATATTGTTTCTTATGTCTGACTTATTGGGAACATTTTACCAATTTAGGTCAGCTGTCGTTTTCCAGAAATCATTATTCATGTACACCCATCCGTGTTGTCCGTGCTCTCTGAGCCTGCCATTACACCTGTCAATTTGATAGCTGTCAGAGGGTCTGACTGGAAGAGTTCTCTATCACACTTCATGTCCCACCAAATTTTTATAAATCACGAGTAGTATGGCTGGGGATTTGATTGTTTTTGTCAGTGGGCATTTGGTGAATATCACGCCCGTGGGTACGTTCCCAAAAATTGATAAATTATTTGAATTGGTCAATTTAAATCTCTGAACAATGTTGATTATTGAGATTGAAGCACTCTTTTGGATTGCCATGTGTGTTTGTCAAGATGCTGGCTCTATATACGGTTGACGGCCGTGTAGATGAACTTGGATATTGTTACATCAATTATTATTGTTTACATTGTTTCTGCATTGATCTTAGTCGAAAATACAACACATTTTATTAAAATTGTATAAGACTTTCATGTATAATATTTAAACATTATTTAAGCAGGAAGTCTAGCTAATTTTAGAGGGTACCATTGCAATGTATTTGCGATATGAAAAGTCTCTAGTTCTTTCTTAAATGTCGTCTTACAACTACATATTACCATTTTATGCTTAAAAGTTGAGAGTATACTTACATGATATTGAAAAAAGAATCTATGCAGATATCAATACGCACTTACACCAGTGTACACAGCAAATATAGTGGACAGGGACAAACTGCCACCAGAGTTTTTGCTACTATTTTATCAAGATAGGACACGGTTTAATACTGTAACATATTGGCCATTCGGTGTGCTTATCACCTCCTGTCAGATATTTTTGTGTTTTTAAACAATTAGAAGTGCACGTAATAAAATGTTCATTTATGTGAGACGAAACACTGCATATACTTGAACAAGCCCCCACAAGCTAGATTTGTAACTTCCAGAGGTAAGGAAAAATATTTCATATTTTTTCCTATTACAGATAACTTTTCTGTGTTTCTCTTGAGGTGTTTTGTGGAAAGAAATATGTCGAATATGTCACAGACGTGTATCATTTATCAATGACTCAAAACGATACATCGACATAATGCAGCAACTGGTGAGACTGTAAATAAGCATTATTCCCCATATATAAATTGTCACGATTTTCTCATTTCAAACATTTTTAAAATTTCTGTATGTTTAAAATAGTTCCTGTTAGGTCCATTATTAAAACAGTACTTCATTACATATTTATTTGCACGGTTTTATACCATCAGCGGAATAGCGAGAGAGAGAGAAAGAGAGAGAGAGAGAGAGAGAGAGAGAGAGAGAGAGAGAGAGAGAGAGAGAGAGAGAGAGAGAGAGAGAAAGAAAGAAAGAAAGAATAGTCAACTGGGATACTTTTCAAGACAACCGCTTCCAAAGTTAAATGCTTCGCCAACATATGGGTCACAGTTATCAAGCCTCCCTTTAATCAACTCAAAACGGCTGGGGTTCAAACATCGTCCCTTTCGTTTTTCCGTTTTCATCATTCATTCGGAAAGTAGTAGAAAGTAATTTTGATGAGATTGTGCATGAAACCTAACAAGTTAACATATCGCAGGTCAACAGCTTTCTCTGCACTTGTTGGGGTGCTCAACCACGCGGAGGAAAGTTGTTGATTACGGTCTTCAATTGAAAGGTTAATAGATAATTCATATTAAACACCTACGCCAGACGAACATATGTATGTTGCTGTGGAAAGGGGGAGTTATTTTCGTATGTGATGGGCCATAGCAGAACGTCAATTCGGTCACATGACCTTGCCGAAATATAATGGACTCCTGGAAATCACATGTTCATTCCCATAAACCAAAGATACAGACGACAACTGAAAAATTATATCATAATTGACAGGGTGATGAAGAAAATAAACAATTTGCCGCTAAATCGGACAGTAGGCTGGAGCTCGTTGACATGTCAATTAGGTTAGGTGCCACTTTGACGGGCACAGGATCAATGTTATCCTTCACAGCACAGCACTTGTAACCGGCTCATTGCCTCTCTTGACTTATCTTCATCCCACAGGTGTCGTCATTGTTGGGTATCCTTTAACACTATTCAATTCGAAGTGGTCGATAACGACCAATAAATTAACCTTTCCTTCTTTCTTTCTTTCTTTCTTTCTTTCTTTCTTTCTTTCTTTCTTTCTTTCTTTCTTTCTGTCTTTCTTTCTTTCTTTCTTTCTGTCTTTCTTTTTTCTTTCTTTCTCTCCTTTCTTTCTTTCTCTTTTTCTCTAATTCTTTTACAAGACATTCTCGTCTGTGCCATCTTTACTTCAGCTGACTTGTCAGTAAGCTGAAGTTATGTTTTGGGTCTTTGTCCGTTGTCCACAATTAATGTTTCGACATCATCTCCCAAAACTGTCACCCAAAATCACTTCTAACTTGACGCAAGTGTACCTTTATCACGTCTCTACCAAGCGTGTTGAAATGATTCTGTTTTATCGATCTTTCTTCTACGATTTTCCAAAAAAGAAGTTTTATAAATTGCCGCTCTGCCAATCACTTTGAAATTACGCAGGAGCAATTTTGGAGACTCCCAGACATAAATGTGTTCAACAGGTGATGCTGTGATTTTATAAATGCTAAACGAATTTTTTGTGTTTTCGGTTTTTTTTTCAACGTGTTCTCTAAAGCTGTATCGCAGATTGTGGAGAAACTAAAAATAATGATTAAATAAAGAATATGACCTGATGAGTTATTTTTCTATTAATTATCAGTCTTTTGTTATCTATCTATCTATCTATCTATCTATCTATCTATCTATCTATCTATCTATCTATCTATCTATCTATCTATCTATCTATCTGTCTGGCTGGCTGTCTGTCTATCTATTTTCATCTATCTGGCTTTCTATCTATCTCTCTGTCTGTCTATCTATCTATCTATCTATCTATCTGTCTATCTATTATATATGATTTCTAATATTCATTTATTCGTTTATCTATTCATACATTCACTTATTTATCTGTCTGTTTGTTTGCCTGCCTGCGTGCCAGTCTATTTATAACTTATTTTATTTATTTATCTATTTACTTATTTATTTATTTGTTTGTTTGTTTATTTATTTATTTATTTACTTATTTATTTATGTGAGATTGATAAAGTAGTTCTGATAAAGTTACCGCAATTCATGTTCCCCTTTGTTATCACCAAACCAATATAATTTATCTTACAAGCTACTGTGATAACTATTGGCAACTTTCCGTATTATTTTAGGGACTGAGTTCTTACGTATAGTCACTGACTTGAAATTGTGTTACTCATAACAAACGTGTGCTATAAATATCCTGCTCACTCATAACAAACTTGCCCTGTAAATGTCGTGGTTTACATTCACTGTGAAACTTAAAGTATATGTTATGCGCATGCGCTGATCATCGGTAATGTGACAGCACTTGCAGCCAAAAGCCTGCCGCGGATATCGTCTTTGTATTGTGTTGTGTCCATATTGATATTTTCCGTAATTATAAATGCACTTTGTGATGTTGATGTGACCTTTACCTCTAACACGATTTTCACAGAAATGCTATGGAAATGTATATGAGCTCTTGTACGTCATGCTAACCCTAGAGGGGCGAGTATGCATATATTGTATCAAATGTTATCCCATACGAATTATGTATCAGTTGAGAAGGATGCGTACGAGCCAGTTCATCAAGCAGCATATGTTCCTCGATAGAAACCTGCTCTTGACAAAGCTCTCAATTCCTCGCCTTGCTTTGCCAGCACAATCCACTTTGCCGCCAAAAGAATTTGGCTCGGACAGAAAATTGGCCACGGAACAGAAAATATTCAATTTATCCAGTTTGTGACCATAAATAATGGCATTAATGCATAAAGTGCTAGATGGAACAACAATCTTGGAATCAATTATTCATTGAACCTTAGGTCAACAGATATTTCATTAACTATATGAAAGTAAGACTTGTCGACCGTAGAACAGAGAGAGTGAAATAAAAAGGCACCAAGAGAGCGAGATAATCAACAATTATCATACTAAGGGAGGTTCTTTGTAAAACACGAACTCATCAGTTCTGAAGGCGTTCTGCAGCTAACACGCTTGAAAAATCAATGGTTACAATAATTCATTTCGAACAAATTCCGTGGTTAAAATTAGGTATATCGATCAGTTTCGACACAGTGTTAACGATAGAAAATGTGTGAAAAAAGACATGCTGTGTTCCACAAATAAACCTGTTCTTCCTTTTACACAATATCTGTTGATAACGTCTCATACATTATATGATTGGGTGGCGGAGAGGCCAAAAAGCGTGTGCTTGTTCTGCGCACTCACTGTCCGGTAAGTTGACATAGCATCTTGCATTTAACTGCTTCCTGAAAAACGTGACCGTGAAGAGTCAACGTTCTCCCCGACAATATGTAGCAAGGTGAGTGACCTTAAGCAAGGCTCGCTGTCATACTGACCTGGCGCAATATATACTCGCTTGTATCAATTTTCAGGATAATCATTATTGGAAATGAGTTCGTCTGTATTTTAGCTCGACGGCTTTAACAAAAGGCATAAAAAGGTTTCACAGATGCACCCAAATTGGTCACTGTGAGAATTACCCACACAAAATTGCAATTAGAGAAACGTCGACTTTGGAAGAAGGATATCTAGACTAAAGTAAATTTCAGGCAAAATATAGTAAATGCCTTTTCGAAGGTGTTATTGCAGACGGAATGTGTCATATGAATTCATATCTTAATACTGGCGCTATGAACGCAATACTACGTCTTCTCGTGATTCGTATAATCCCAGAAACGGAATCAAGGGAAGACTATGGATGCAGTTTAGTTTGCATTGAGATTCATAGACATGTAAGGCTAAGACATCGATGAGAATAAAGCATACATTTATACGTGTTTGTTGTTGTGTCATACTATGTTTCAAAAAGAAAAAAACCATAAGCCTATATCCCGAAAAGATAGAAGTGCTTGCGATTATCAGCACGTTTGTACTCGATTTTTCCTTTGGGGAGACGAAGCAAAAACGTAAATTGGAAAAAAGTCCCATGTGCCTCTGCATCGTCACCACTAGAGATCCGAGACGCGAAAGAGATTTTAGAAGCGTGTTGTAATATACATATACATATATATATATATGTGTGTGTGTATGTATTAAGTGCGTATATATATATATATATATATATATATATATATGTGTGTGTGTGTGTGTGTGTGTGTGTGTGTGTGTGTGTGTGTGTGTGTGTCTGTGTCTGTGTGCAACGCATGAAAAGCTTCATTACCAGCCGTATAAGACATAGGTTACAGGATCCCAAGTTTCTTTGCAAGCCCGATTCGGTAATTTCCAGTGCAGGCTTGCTGCCATAAACAATAAAATATAGCTTATAAGTACTGGTATTCCTGGTAAATTAGATAAAGAGAAGGACTAGATAAGTAATACAGCACAGAAATTACAGTAGTAGTGCATCATCAGAAATACCGTCTGCTTCGTTTTGGTCAAGGACGATAATTATAGACGCTCAGTGAACAGCCTTTCTGCGGAAACTTTGTCTTTATTTTACCGTATACAGACTGTGCAAATAAAAGCTCTTGGCCAAGTCCGACAACTTGTGTATTTTACCGTACAAGTAAAAGCTGATCCATCCAGTAGTTGACAATTCAACCTTTTCTAGTGTAATATATGTGTTTAACATCTTTCACGTCGATCCATGAGTAAAGTTTAACAAGAACCCTTGTATAGAACGAAATCTAACTGCCCTTTCAGTTGCCTTTTGATTGATTGTTTTGCTTACGTAAGGTGCGTAAAACACGTACGTCATTTTAGCCCTGTAAATGCGCACTGAACCCGTCGACCCCGTCATGTTAAGGCTTGCCACAGCAGTTTTTTGCTTTCTGGTCACCTTCTTTATAGCTCAATTAAAGTAAGCTATAATATTGACGCTTTTCAATCTTTCCATATTGGACGTTTTAGCGTTGTGACAGAGAAGACAATGCTGCCAGAGCCAGACAGGATACAACCAATTTACGGTAGCGATAGTTTCTTGTTATATAAATTAGTGTCGGAGCCTGAAAAAAGACCAATACTGCTTAACAGCATTCTTTCACTGCAGTAACAGTTTTGCGGGCTCTTTCGTGATTACAGCTGTCGATTTCATTATGCAGATATATGAAGTGAAGACCACAGGATTATTCATCACCAGCCTCAAGCCGTTATTCTAAGTTACAGTCGTCTGTACCACGTGTAATGTTCATTTTATATCGAAGTTTCTTAGAAACACATCTCTTGCTGTTAACATGTCTTTTCACTTTCTTTATTATCAGGCGTCTGGAAGCAGAAGGAATAAAATATAGTGTTAATATAATAATTAAATATATTCAGAGGTATTGCGGTAAGGAAGATGATCTTGGTTCTGTTGTTTGCAAGGAGAGAAAAGATAATTGAAATCCATTAAACGTTTCTTAGATGAAGGTATGCAGTTTTTCCCACAAAACTTTGCGGCACACTTGCAATTAAACTTGTTGATGTTTATTCACTTCAATTTTATGAAATGCGAGCTTTCAGTGACGGATAATGGAAAGTCAGTATCTCCTTGGTGTAGCCTGTCAGCATCGGTTCATCGCGGATAACATTTTTACCCTGATTCCTTTGTCATGTGAAACGCTCATATACCTTTGACCTTGGCATCAACATTGTGATTTTTACATCCTTGGTGAGTTAATTTTTGATAGATTAGTGTTTCTTATGCAATGAACATAGATCAAATTTTAGCCCTGCGGCTACGAAGTCATAGACTCCTTTGTAGCATTTTTTTAAAATTATCTAATATTTCCAACACAACATATATGTAAGAGTGTAGCTACACTTGCATAATTGTAGCAATTCTTGCGGAATGAAAGTTTCCTGATAATTCAATATTTGATCACACAAGTTGTACAATGCTATATTTACAGCGATGATATTAATCTGAACCCCCCCCAAATGATACAAATGTCTAAACAACCACTTATATGTTGCAGTCATCTACGTCTCGTTTGATTTATCACGCCATGCAGTACCCAGGAAAAAATTTGTAGGTCCATAATCTTTAAAAATATGGAACATTTTGTCTGTCTGCAGCATACCAAACTGGTACTTCGTAGTATTTTGTCATATCATTTGAATTAATTTATGAGCTGTTAGGTTGAAAAAATGTTTTGTGAAAAATGATGCGTTAAACATTTAAATATTTCCATAAAGAGACGAAATTATCACCAGGAAGATACATGCTAGACACTGTATAAATGCCAAACATTCCATAACCGTGTCCTTCAAAACAATATTTGTAAGAATGTTCATTTTGCCGTTTTACTGCTTAACTGTACACTGAATCAACAGCTTGCCTCGGCTTGTCTTGGACAAAAATACTCATGCGGCGCAGATTGCGAAAAAGCTGTTGACCTTGATCCCATTTCACATATTTTGTTTCTGCTAGAAAAAGTTAACTTTTTCACTTCCACAAATCAGGAGTGAGTAAACAGTTTTTGACCTGGACCAATACGTTCTATGTAATTACCGGCACGCTTGTACTTGAATGAACGGTCCTTTGACACGGAACATGAATTAAGCACTATTGGTATAATTCAGAGCAGTTCGTTTTTAGTGGTGTGACTTTATTCGCAGATGGTACTGAAAGAGTTAAGATGGCAATTGAATGCAGTGTCTTTTCACAGATAATTTGAACATGGAATGATCAATCCACGTTAGTTTGTTTGTTGTGCTCAGGATTAGAATAGTTACACCATTCATTAATTTGGTACTCTAATTGCAGAGCGCACATGATAATGTCAGGCATGTAGTGCGGCAACTTTGCTCAAATGACTGTTCAAGGAAGTTCTATTCTGCCTTGGTTCATTATTCTGTGTGTGCGTGAGTCATTTCCAGAAATCGTGACACCGGTTGGGGGGACTTTCATTTGTCCAGCCATGGGCGAAAACATGAACATCTTGTATTTGATGAAAACTAGATGCATGTTTATTATCAGAAAATAAATATTGGGGAACAGTTTGTCTATTATCAAGGCAATATAACAACAACAATGACATCAATTTTTACATGATTCATTTGATGCCCCAGCTAGCTTGTGTTTTGCTATGTGGGTACTTGCAGTGCTTTTCAGTAGCAAAGGTTCATAACATATACAGTAACACTTGGCATGATCGAAGGTGCAAGCTAAAAATCTTGACATGTCAGATGACCTTGAAATGACTTTCAAATCATATCCAGTAACAAGAACGAGCCTTTGGGGCCTAAATGCACTTTGGATGTTTGGTATAATTGACATGCAAAATCATACACGAAAAGTAAGCGCTGTTGCAGAAGTTAGAACTACTTTTAACTGTGTGTTTTGCTTAGCAAACTGAAGAATAACAAGTTTTTAACTTTATTCCCTAATGAATTTAATAGTAGTTTTTAGTAAAAGCCTGTAGTTAATTGATATAAACAACAGACCAAGGCTGTGTTTTCTGATGTTTTGAACAAGGGTTATTTTGAAAATTCTTTCTAAAAGGAGAAAAGTTCATTGCAGAGATTTCTCATGCGGGCGCTATTGGCAGCCCTCCTGGATGTAAACATTCCTTAGAGAAGCTCGGGTCGCTGTTAAAAATATCCATAATGTGTTAACGATAACAAATTACTTTTCATGGTTTTCAAGATCATCGGAAGTCACGCTTAGTGTCCTCTACACTCTTGTCTCTTGTCAGTTTCTCATGTATTATGCACTAGGTTCAAAAGTTAGCCAAATTCGCCTGCAACTGTATTAAATGGCAAAATGACACCGATTGTACTGTCCATATGTCATATGCAATATTCTCAAAATCTTGGTAACGTTAACGTCATCGGAACGTTTTTATCTATTAGTTCGTTGGAGCGTTCCTATCTGTTTATCGTGCGCTGAACTGTGGTGCTCTTCTTGTCGAGGAATAAGGTGGCAGATATAAATGTCAAATTGTAAAGATTAATGGCATTTAATGACCGTAAAAATATTTATAATAGACAGAGCACAATACACCCGTTTCTGATATTTAAGCATGTAGGTAGAATGGCGCGGCAACTGCGACGGACTGCAGACATCACAAATTTGTTGATCGCCGAAGCAGATTATTAAGAGCGATGAGCTGTCGTTGCTCCTTGATTGTAAATGTTGTCACAGAATCCTCTTAGCAAATGTGTATAATCAGAAGAATATTAACTCTTTCAGTGATATTCACGACCAAAGTCTCGCTCATTTCAATTATTTTAATGATTCCAAGATTCAATGTACTCATCGAAAAAGTGTTTTATTGCAAAAATCGGTACTCCTCGATTGTAAATGTCACAGAATCCGGTTAGCAAATGTGTATAATCAGAAGAATTTTAACTCTTTCAGTGATAAATAGTCACGACCAAAGTTTCGCCCATTTCAATGATTTTAATGATTCCAAAATTCAGTGTACTCATTGAAAGAGTTTTTATTGCAAAAACCAAGTGGCCTTTATTTACAACCGAAAGAGGAAAGCTGTTGAGTCAATTTTCAAACCTAGTACAGAAACAGTTGATAGCTAAGAGCTGTTAGTAATTACGTTGGCACGTTTTTTCATGAAAAATATACTTTTATCATAGATTCTCAAAGAAATAGTGTCGAACATGTAGTCGCCAATACTTTCAAAATCCGGATTAAGACCAACAGGCACAGACTATCTGTGTAACCTATCTCAAAGATAAATATTTTATTTTGATTATTCTTTTGAAATCAAAGCTGCCGTCATATTTGCACCCCGTTACTTATACAAACTGTCATGAGCGGCTCGTGGTTTCCTTTCGATTAATCTTTGATTCGGATGAATCGGTCTGTTTCCTAGAAATGAAATGCGGTCCAATTTCGAATGGCGCAGCAAGTTGACAACCGGCCAAACAGGTATGGCAGTGCATGGCAAAAAATAAGAAACAGTGGCAATTGAAAATACATAGAACGATGACCTCATGAGCAAACCAAACAGTGGCCTGAAAGAGGAAGTGGCAGTTTACTTCAAAGTACATAAGACAGCAACAGGTCGCACCAGGGAGTCCAAGAACAAGGTGACAGCCAAGGTCTTTACCAAATATGGTACTGTACTATGTGATACGGAACAGCAGACGTAATAACCGTAACGCATACCTTTATTACCCTTCCGAGGCCCCATTGTGGGATAAATGATCATATAATATGCCCATATTATACAGATATCATATGATTGAAGTCCTTGTTATCGATTGCGAAATTACGAGCGCGGTATTACTGATAAGTTGACTATGCCGCCTGGCTTCAACTGTCTTTGATTGCACATTAAAGGAAGTGTGCACGCTTTAGTCTTCTAACGTATTATTATTACTGTCAAGACATTTAAAATGTATAATTATCACCAAATTAGGCGTGTTCCGGATCCCAGGCGGGCAGGCAACTCCAACCAACAGCAATGTGCCTTGGATTTGGATAAACAGGTCTAAAAAAAAAATCACATGAAAGTTTTTTTTTATTACTTTAACCTGAATCTTACCTTAAATCAAAATGAGAATTAATAATAATAATAATAATAATAATAATAATAATAATAATAATAATAATAATAATAATAATAATAATAATAATAATAATAATAATAATAATAATAATAATAATAATATGAGAAATAAAAAAATCAAATATCCATACAACAACGAAACCATAAACAATAGCACACACCTTGTAGTTGCATATTTATAACCACTTGGAATAATTCTTGTCAATTTGCCAGGCCTATCGGGATTCAAAATCCTCTGTGCAAACAATAAACAGGTTCACACCTAAGAGAAAGACAGTGAGTCACATGGACATATATCTCTTAATCTTCCCCCACTCAAATCGCTCAAAAGTACCCTGATGTACAATGTAATCTGCCTAGTGTATTACGTAAAGTGATCAGGTATAGAATATTTTCTGACTCGGAAATAACTAAAGACCTATCAAGACAGCTTCCCCCAAAGTGAGAGCTGTAATACTTGACGTGGATAGGGATGTATGTGCGCCCAACCAATGTCGAGTAAAGTTGCTGACTCGGTGTCTATCTAACCAGGAAATTGGTAAGACTGTCCCATGACCAAAAATATTCACCATTAATTGCTTTAAATATTAGACCCATTTTACTGGATTAACGATTCATTATCAGTATTTAATATCATGAAAAAAGTATCATACATGGCGATATCTTTGCAACTTACACGTACAAATTTGTGTTATTAACACATCCGATGGAGAATATGTCAAGTTAAAGTTACGGTAATTAAGTGGCTTTGAAAATTTATATGTTCAGTATCCTGAAAACTATGATAAGTGTGTCATTTTAATATCTTCGAGTGTGTTGTAAATGAAGACACGTGTAATTATTAGTGTACAGTACTTGTAGTATTTCAAATGATGTCTAGTATGTAATTAGAAAACAAAATGTACACTTCAAAACATAATCGATAGCCTCTTCGTAAATTTTATGTTGCCATGTATGCATGACCATTGCACAGCCAGCCGGTGCCAGTTGTAAATAGATTGTCCTTACACACGCAGATAGTGTTTTGACGCAAATCTTGTCTTTCGAAAGTCTAGTGGTGTCAGAAGCCTACTGGTCATATGGCTCCAGGAAGACGTTGACACAAGGAAGGGAAAGAAACTTTTATCATTGTACACAATGCTTCGCGCAAAAGGTTTTGTTGTTGACTTAATCACATGCTGTAGAGGAGGAAAGCACTGGAAGATTGTAAATGAAATCCAACCAATCCTGAACGTGCTTCTTTTATTCATATACGAAGTAGTCAATATCGACCAAATGGAAATATTTGATAAGATTTTCTTAGACTTTGATCTTCCTACCTTGGCCTTACATGGCACTATCATTTTCCGGAGATTTTAAATCAAGTCATCATTAACTAGGAGATTCTTAAGGTGATTTCTGTTGACCCATCTCTTTCTGTTTCTGAGCATTATACTGTAGTGGCTCTTACGTGACAAATAGGGTGTGAATCCGTGCTCATATGTCTCCGTAGCGACACCTTTTTATTTCAATCATTTTGGAAATGGTTTACTTACATGCAAGGTGATTATTTGAGCGAAAGACGTGGGCACATTGCTGAACACCCTCAAAGACACCGATTAAATCTGCTTTTAAGGCATAAGCGATAATCGTCCAATAAACGCTTGTTTGCAATTAACAAAATGTACACAAGGAGCGCAATGTAAAATAATGTGGGCATCTGTCAATTGGGCAGTAAATACTGATTAAATTTCGCATATATGTACAGCCATCACCTGGCAACCACCGACTGGTGGACGTCAAGGGCAGGATATGCATTAAAAGTACATTTGCTATACCTGCTACTTTCAACTTCGTTAGAGTCGAAAGAAACCCAACTCAGGCTATTTTCTCTTAGGAAACATATTAGGAATGGGGATATTTCGATGGAAATATGATTCAGATAAGAACAGTAGAAGAAACGGTATGGTAACCTTTTCCGTCACATAAATTGTATATTGCTAAAAGTTCTCCTGTGGAGGCTTTCATCTGTGCAGCTGCAAAGGCGCAGCAGTTTCTCAAGGCCAGAGTAAAAATGTTACATACAAACCTTTGCTAGCTGTATTTAAAATTATAGCACGATTGTAATAGTATAGACAGGGGACTAGTTATACCCATTAAACCATTTCAAATATGAAAAATCCACTATAGTAAATTGAAATATTGCTCATTTGCCCTGAGGGCACTGTATTATTACTGATGGATTATGGGATTCATATCTGGCCAGTATCATACTGTTTCTGTTCTAGGTACTCTAGTACCTTGAAATTGGAAAACGATAAATGTTCTGCTGAAATTTGCGTTTTGTGAAATTGATGCTGACAAGCAGTGTTTGAAGTTCAGGAAATTTTGATGCAAGGCTACCAGAGACAGTTTTAATAATCGATGATCTGAAAAGTTACGCATTCCAAGACATACATTCTAAGCGTACATTACAAAATGTCATAAGATGGAAATCTTATATCATCTTGAGACAAAGTATGACAACTGACCAATGGTTATAACTCCACGGATTAGGTTTCATTTTCGTTACTTTGGTGGGTAAAAACAAGTTTTACTTGTGTAGCAACCGTAATCACTACATATGGAAACAAATTAGTCTGCACTAACCTTTTTCGTGCACTGGGTACTTTTGATCAATGCCATGTGGCAAGATTAGCTTAGTTTGTCCTTTAAGACAAAGGATATTTGATTAAACATCAGATGACAGATACATCTTGATTACGAGAGCTGACAGATTATAATGTATACGCTGGCAGTATATTTTCATCAGCCAGATTCTCTACTATGTCTATGATTAAAATCCTCTAAATTGGGCTGGCGATACATCTGATTGTGCCTTTATGGTTAACCCTTCTCCGTAGACTTTACGAATCTTAATTAACATCCTGTTGGGCCATCTGGACAGTGCCGCGGAACCATTAAGGAAAGGGTTACAAAAAGGCATGATCGCGCCACAAAAGAGGCGTATGCTATGCATAACTGAATGCACACTTTGGGCATAGAAAGGCGCACACGTTTTTGTACCTTCCCAGAAGTGCAGGTATATGAAGGGTATGAACTTGTCTATACCTCCAAAGTAGTGCAGGCATAGGAAGCGAAAGGGCGATAGAGAAAATCATAACTGGAGCATGATTGCGGCATATTCCAAAAATGCAAATATGGCTTCCACACAGGAATGACTAGGTTGACGCTTAAAAAGGTATGGCTGCGGCAGCACGGCTGGGGTGAGGAAAGGTATAGTTAAGGTATGGGGAGACATAGATTGGGGTTTAGAAAGGGTAGTCTGGGCACACAGAGGTACTTTGGGTAGAGAAAGTCATGATATGGGCCTGAAGAAAAGATATAATGAGGATATAGAGAGATATAGATTAGGCGCGAAAAGGGGAGGGTCTGGCTATAGAAAGGCATAGTCTGGACATTTTTTTTGGGGGGGGGGGTATACAAAGGTATAGTTGGGGTATACAAAGGCATGGTCCTGACATAAAATGGCGTAGCCTGGGCATGAAAATGTATGGCTGAATGATCAGGCTGGTTGGGCTTTACAGTAATAATTCCACTTAGTCAATTTGACCAAACAATGAGCTGTATAATTTGTACCTAACTTATTCCAGGATATTTAACCCATTAGTCTCAAGAGTTAATGCAATGGCAGTGTATATAAAAGTTTTGACCAGTAAACTATGGAATAAAAATATCTTACCTCAACTTTCGTATTTCATTTTTTCAAAATGGAAGGAAAAAACTGTAAGCTGAGGAACTGGTTTGAAGT
>OZ026619.1:62242197-62263197 GCA_964020975.1 Hermodice carunculata
CTGTCATGTAACATCCTGTCGTAATTTGCTAATTTAACCGAGTCCTGAAGTCATGATGGCTTAAAATAACATATACCTGTGTGCATACATGGAAGTGAGGCACAGAAAGGCGTATGCCCCCATGGACGCATGTAAAACTCAGACGTGGAAAGGTATACCTGTGTGCCCGCGGATGCGCATACAAAGTATGAAAAGGCGCATATCTCAAAGCATACATTGATATCAGGTGTAGTAAGGAAAACAAAAAGAGATGAAAAAGGTACAAACTACAGACGAGGTGTATTTACCGCTTTCTCGTAAGGGAAGGTTCCTCGCAACAGCCATATTTCCCTTGAACTGGTTCTCAATATTCTTTTCACTGAAAGTGCAAGATGGAAAAAAAAAAAAAAAAACAACAAACAAAAAACAAAAAACAGTAACACGTCAGAAAAATAATCTACGGTCAATGCCGACGGGTTTTGTTTCAAAGGTGATGCATGTCATATGGACAAATCAGCAATTTAAACCTAAATGATAGAATAGAAAAAAAACATAGAAAAAGTATCAATGATGAGATCATCATAACACAGACACGTATGGTCGTAATGTAAACCTCGGGTAGCCCATAGCTGACCCATAAAAATCTTGTCGCAACAGAATCATGGCGGCGTGATTTGTAAAGACAAATAGAAAGTAAGTCTGTCAGTAGCTTTTCAAGCAGAAGCACCATGTTTAATAAACCGAACTTCTTAGGACATCGGAAGATATCACTTGATGATATTATTTGCGTGTGATTGTTCTTTAGGATAAAATATCTTTCTGACGTTTTTATTAGGTTAAAAAAGTGGGAATGAATACCCTCAAACGTTTCCACCTGGTGTCCAAAAAACAGCTATTGGAGTCTCTGCCTGGCACGTAACAATAAAGAATGCGTACACGTGTGGACGAGGCTGATTTCTAAATGTAACATGTTTTTTTTCTAGCTTTTAGGACGATTACCGTCAAAAAATTATATATATATATATATATATATATATATATATATATATATATATATATATATATATATATATATATATATATAAACATATATATATACATATATATATACATATATATATATAAACATGATTGTGAAACATGATACATTAGCGAACTATCTGTAATTTGATGCTTTTCTAAATACGCAGCCCCATATATATATATATATATATATATATATATAAACATATATATATACATATATATATACATATATATATATAAACATGATTGTGAAACATGATACATTAGCGAACTATCTGTAATTTGATGCTTTTCTAAATACGCAGCCCCAATATATATATATATATATATATATATATATATATATATATATATATATCATGTATATATATATGTATATATATATATATATATATATATATATATATATATATATATATATATATATATATATATATATATATATATATATATACAATGACATTGTGCAAAATCAAACATGCAATATGTAGTCCGCTGAGCACAATCTAAATTATTCCCTAGGTCTTTCATGTTGCACTTTTCTTTGCTCCAGAAGCGTTAATCAACAAGGAAATATAGGCCTAGACATCGGTCATTTGCTACCCATGCTGCATGATAGTCAGACCGATGTTAAAAATACACCAGCCAATTCTCCAGAAGCCAGCTGTTTAGTAGTCTATTTCAACTCGCTGTGGATCTTGTGATATATGTTGAAAATAATTCGCTGACATATCCACAAAATAGATCGAACCTGCTCTTCAACTGCTACCAGAAGCGAATATCAAACCAGTAAATCAGGGGGAAAATTGATCCAATGTGTGCGTGGTACTTTAAGCTCCTCTTTTCACAGTTGTAGTTAGGCATGACCATAGCTCAAATAGCAAATTTTACGGATTTCTGTGCGCTTAAAATATATTTTCTCTTGAGGAAAAAAACTCTGATTGTGCCATGGATACTTTAATTGTACCAGATACACTAATTATTGAAGTAAGCTTTACCGGTCGCTTAATATTCCTTGTTGATTCCTCAATTCTACCTTTGGCAAATTGTATAACTTAAATATACATCATTTTATTCGCACACATAGAGTATAGTACCGTCAATTGGGATAGAGAACATGTATAGTGATACGGCAGATTACATACTCAACTAGAGACTTGTTATACGAGTGGGACGGGAAAAGTTAAAATAAAAGAGCCGGTCGTTTCGTGTACAGCTGCGTTTCTATAATACCAGTCTTGTCTATGCAGAATATAGTTCTCCAAAATACACAGGACCAGTTAGTATTCCACTTATTTGAATCGTGCCCGAATGCACCACAATCCCGCTGCAAAATTCAATGCGAAACATATCATGCAAATTGACAGCTGTACCAAACCATACCTGATAGTAACCAGCATTGTGTTCTGCTGAACCAATACAGACATCCCTCATAAGACTTGTGCTTTCGTGCATATTCTTCTCGACGAAGATGGTCTCCTGACTGGTTCATCATCTGGAGCCCTTCAAACTTATGTTTTGCTGTTTTTCTTCATCGGATGCAATCACGAAATATTTGCTGACCGGGTCCGTGCACATACAAGCCAAGCTACCATATGTATGGCATCCTGTTTAACGCAAAGGTTAAAGGCTAAAAAATGAAATTATTACTTGATATGAAAATATATCTTGCTCAATGTAGGTAACTTAATCATCATTTTTATCTGTTTCATATTAAAGGAATGCGCAGGATAAAAGAAGCCTTAGGAAAAAAATCATAGATATAGTTCCACAGATAATATATATATATATATATATATATATATATATATATATATATATATATATATATATATATATGTATATATATATATATATATATATATATATATATATATATATATATAAATGGTATGTCAAAGTAAATAAAGCTTAATCTAATTGGCTGACATGTGCACCACTTCCGCATAATTGAACATTGAGAAAATGTTTACTTCATTGGCTACATCGGGGGTAGCATTCCCTTTTAATGAAATGGCAGATAAGAAATAATAGTACTCTTCTGTACCATCTCCTTGTAGTCCCAATACCACACAGTACTACATTATCGCTAACAATCGATTACCCTTATTCAGATGTTGCATGGATTCTGTAAGGTATGCATTTCAGATGTCGAAAAATGCAAGCTGCGTCCCTCATCAAATGCAATTTCCTTGAGAAAATCAGGATGATAAGATGCTTTCTTATATGTCATGGCAGGACCAAGAAAAAAAGCACCGAGCTGACAGGTAGTGTAAGATGCAATTGTGTGCTGTACATGTGTGATAGTACAACTGTGCAAACGTCACACTGATCTATTTTGTTATCTTATTTAAAAAGGTAAGACTTACTTTAAATAGTCAAATTTTATGCTTAGAACATATTAATCAAGTTAATGGAATCTTGGGGTAAACTGTCTATAATTCCAGGATTTAATAAAATGTATATATCACTATTCAAATGCAGGTCAAAGTCTTATTGGCCTTGCTTTTGGCATGAACGACCTTGGATTTTGATATATATTTCATGAAGTGTTAATAATTCATTCAAATTCAAATGCACATGCTGATAAGTGCCGCGGTATCCAGTCACATGTCATTATGCTTTAGGTAATGTTAATCTATATGCATACTGAACATACCGCAAAATAAAAATTCATTACAGATCAGGAAAACGCAGCAGCCCATATGGGTGAAATATTTTGGTACAGGTTTAGCAAGATATTTTTCCACGAAGTTTAAAGGCAGATTAGTCCAAAAAGTTTGGAGCGGTACTTTCAAAAAAGGGGGAGGGGGTTGAGAGCATAAAAACAAACAAGCAAAAGAACCCACATAAAGTACAAGAGAGACAACAGCAACAAAAAACAAGCAAAGAAACAAATAAATAGATGGACCTAGAGGTCACCGGATTTGCCCTTGACGCAATTGGCCAAGTGGTTCAGACGGTTTTTTTATTATTTCCAAGAAAAAGAAAAGAAATAAACAGAGGAAAAAAGGAAGAAAATGCGTTACAACACAGGAAATGATAGTAAAGTCATGTAGCAAACTAGATTGTGAAGACCAGGTAGGTCTGCATTGCCTCTATTTTTTAAATAAAGGTAGCTGGTGATTTGAATAAGAAGTCTAAAATTACAAAACACACCCAACCTTCAGAGAAATGTTTGATGCTGGCGATCTATTGATGTACTTTCTTTTGTGCCATCAAAATGTGACTACTGGCCTAAATTAAATGATTTTATGATCTGGGTTCGAGAAAATATATTATAACCTATAAGAAGAGAAGTTATCTGCCGTTATTTGCTCCAAGGTTTAACTTCTGCTACTGAGACTATGATTGAACAATTTTGAGGTCAATGGTACCTTTGAAGCCCCACAAACAACAAGCACAAAACATTTTGAGACTTTTTTCTACTATTGCCCATTGTTGTAGGAATCGAGACCTTTCTAACCCAAAAGTGAGTGTAATGTGTTAAAGGTTACTGAGGAAATGATATTGCGGGCGTAAGGAGACCTTGCGTCGGTGATTGGTGCGCGATTTTTATTTTGTTATTTGGATATCTCCACATGTATCAAGGGCAAGCAATAGTTTCCTTCCCTACAATATTTGTTTGGGAATCCTGTAAATGCGCTCAGGTTCACGTGCAAAGTTTTTCTTGATTTTTGCATTCTATGCTTACAGTTGATGGTTTAACTATGTCGCACATACGACCTGTTAAGCCTATGTTCAAATATTTGTGGGTCCTTTTTATGGTCCACTATACACATATGAATTGCCCAACGTAATTTAGATAACAGATATGATCCATTGAGCTGGACACTATTACTTTTGATAGAATAACGTTTTAAATCCAACATGTCTTGGCTCAATATATACACCTATGCACCGCCGTTCGTCCAACGATAAAATGAATATATTACATTCGGAGGCAGGTTTTATGTCAAACATGCACCCTCGGCAAATATGAAACCAATACCCAAATATAGACATAAGTGCTTTTTGTGCAATTTTTTAGCCACAAATATATCAAACAGAGTTTACTAAACTGTTTCCTTATAGGATTCTTCAATTTTTGCAAGGGATAAGTAATATTGTCTCTATTTGTCAAAGTCCTCGTGTAAGTTCAATTTCCGCCAGGATTGCAAAAAGGACATGTAATTTCACTGCCATATGAGGTTTCATTGTTTACGATGAAGAAACGTCTGTGTCATGACAAGCGTTCAACATTTTAAAGGCTGTTGCGATAGAACAACCTTCAAATTTTACCCTTCTCTGTCCAAATCTAACGGATGATGCCACACTGACATTAATAACCTTCTTTTTCCATTTAATTAATGCGAGATAGAAAATAAAACCCCGATGTTATTAGCAGCTGTGATAATGGTAATTGTTAGTTATTCAGTCTTAATTAATAGCCAGCTCGAATGACAAAAATCCCCAAAGATTATCATACCTAATTGTCTTCGAACAACAATCTGGCTCAGCCTGTGGTGAGGTGATCTAGGAAATCGGAATAGACGCTAGCATGCGATGACGCCGGTCCTTTAATACCCGCTCCTGCATATCTCCTTCGGGCATCTTAACCCGTATCTCGTTTAACGTCTACTTGATTGCGCAAATATCAATTGTATGTGTTTCCGTCTGACTAGTTACATGTATTTATATGCTTTTTTTCACTCAAACTATATGATGGCGAAAGCAGTGACTAGCCATACTCCATGATATTCTGATCCCTTGCATATGACGCATGGATACACATAGACAGATTCTACACGAAAATGCAAACAAATGGCTGTTTTGTATCGAAAATTACGGAATTAACATGAACTGGCCGTTTACGAGTTATCTGTGAAACTGTTCTTTGGGCTGCCGGTGTTGAGATATACGCTGGTCACATCCAATGGAAATTGAAATATTGTAGGATGACACGAACCGACTATCCCAGGGGTGGTATTAAACATTAGGTGAGTTTTATAAATACCTCTGCTTGGACAATGATATAGCTCATATTTGTCGTACCTTGGGCCATTTGTATCGTCAAGAAAAAAATGAATGTAGCACTTATTTTATTGATCTGAAATGTTTGCGTTGGCAAGTGCAAAATAGAAAATGGAACAACATATATGAACATAAAACCTTGCGGCACTTTGCTTTCGTATCAAACCCCGTTGTGGACGATTCTTGCTTCGCAGGCAATGATCATCCCTTCAATGATTGCAAACCTAGTATTCTGTGACAGTTAAATATATGACTGTTATTTTCGGATTTTGATAGGCATCTGAGGAAAAACAGTATTGATGAAGTAATGTCCATCCCGATTGGATTGTCTCTGATCTTCAGACAAACAACTCCGTTGGAAAGACAGCCATGTCCAACTGCTGTGATTACATTTTCTGATAGCATTTAGTCCAATGAGATTTCCATTTTATTTTGTCATACATGTTTATAATGATCGTGGGATGTATTGAACTGCAGTCATTTACGCACCTACAAAGTCCACACCTACAAAGTCCACACACACACACACACACACACACACACACATATATATATATATATATATATATATATATATATATATATATATATATATATATATATATATATAGTTGTATTTGTGTAGATTCTTCAAAGCGTTCAAATCACAAATGTTAGCTTGTTTTTCTTTTACTGCAGTTCATGATACAAATGTTTTAAACTGAAATATGATGAATGAAAAATAAGATATATAAAAACAGATACAACAGTGCCGCACCCTTACTGTGGCTCCCACCTCTTCCCCCTCAAAGTACCAATTGATAAATTAATTAATAAGAAAGTAAAGTAACATGAAACAAAATAAATAAAACACAATGTAGCAAAGTAACACGATCCACTCTCTCAGCGTTCTACATTCAGTCCAATTAAGTGAGTATGTAAAACTCACATGAATACATGTATAAAAAATAGACAGACATGGGGAATGTTATTGATCATAACGTAGTATTGTGTTAATTTCGTCATGTATATATATATATATATAAAAATATATATATGTATATATATATATATATATATATATATATATATATATATATATATATATATATATATATATATATGTCTTGCAAAAGTGTATAATGACTAAATAAACTGGCTGTAGTTACATGTGCTTATCATTTTTGGCGATCCGTTAAGTCCCAAAATTGGATCTCCGTTAGAGAAGCATTCATTGCTCCTTGTATAACTGGCTTTAAATTATACCTGTGTCCCCACAGGAGCTACACAATATCCCAACCCTGAGCATGTATTCAAAATAGAAACAAAGCAACCAACAAACAAAGCACCAAAATCAAAAATCAAAACAAAACAAAACAATAAAAAAGTATCGTAAGATTGGTTGTCTTACCTGAAACTCTGCATGTAACTCAGTTGTATGTCTATATAAAACAGTTGTCACAACGTGACTGGTTAGATTGTGCATTACTGGTACATGACTATCCATGCCATTTGGTTTCAGAGATGTGTTTCAGGACTTGGATATTCAGGTCACTAATGACACATTTTGCATTAAAGTCTATCTCAAAATAGATGAGTTAACTTTGAAGTAGTCAACTATATTTCCCAGACAGTAACATTTCGGAAGATATTGGATATAATACATTATTGTCACAAGGATTTGGATCTGGAAACAAAGCATAAGTTAAATTTCCACACTTTTTGTTTTAGATTCATTACATGTGCAATGGTCAATAACCCCCTAGTACAAGTTGAAATCACATCTCTATCTCTAGTAGTTTTAAAGCTTCAACATTTAAAGTTTCAAACACTGCTAATTAGCATAATTTGAATTGGTACAACTTTTGTTTTAAATTCATTAGATGCTCAATGGTCAATAACCCCCTGGTAAAAGTTGGAATGACATCGCTATCTGTTATACTTTTGAAGATATTCAAGATTTAAAATTTCAAAAGCCCCCAATTTGCACATTTTTAAACATCTTCATTCCCCTGTATAAAAAGGCACAACTTCTTGTATGGAGGTTCAATCATGCCAAGGTTGGAGTTTCTGTGTATGATAGTGCTAGAGAAAAGTGTTGGACAAATTCACTGGTAAAGAAAGAAAGAAAGGAAGAAAGAAAGAAAGAATGAAAAAAAAATTCTATGATTAAGTCAAATCGAACATATTGAGTTCTAGAACTGTAATTATGATCATGATTGAAAAAAAAAAGTCATAGATGTACTAAAAGAGTGATGGTAGGCAGACATCCTTCCTCATTAAGTTCATCTATGAACTCTGAAAGGGAGTTTGAATGGATATATATGCATTGCAAAGTTCCTTCTTGTATGCATAGAGGTAGTCATGCAAGCAGGCTGCAATGAGGCAGAGCAGCATGTCATTTAGTGTGTGTGTGTGTGGGGGGGGGGGGGGGGTATTGGTATTTCCTTACTAGCACCATGCTGCACACTGGGGTGATGTATTCCCATACCAGCGAACTGGAGGCCCTCTTTTTTCTGTGTTTCAGATCATCATATGTATTCATACTGGCCATTATGTTGGAATATTCCTATTTTCTGTACCCTGTTATGGCACAATTATTTCCTGTGCTGGCGTACTTGGACACCCACCCACCCCGGCCCTCCTCCCTTTCCCTGGGTGCAGGCTATCCAGTATATGAGACACACTTTTGATCTTTTACGACAAGTTGGGCCAATGCATAAATAGGGCAACCACTGTTAATTGTATGGAGGTGTAAATGGTAAATTGGGTCATCGGTTGTATTGTTGTATTGTGACAGAGCTAGTCAAAAGCTCAAATGACCATGGCCTAAAACAGCTGGTGTCCACCCACTCACTCTGATATGATGTAATCAATGAAATAACCCACTTTGCTCCTTGCAGGGAGCTGCTCCGAAGTGTCACCCGTGGGGGCATGTATGCCCACTCCGCAGGCTGCCAAATTAACAACTCTGTCTGATCAGTTTAAAGAATAAGTTCCACTGGTAAATAAGATAATCAGACATGCTGATAAACAGGTGAATGGGGCAAAAAAGCATTGTTGATGGCCCTCGGACCTGGTCACGGTAGCAAGTTGGATGAGGGGAGGGATGGCATATTGACCAGTGGTAGATGGGTGAATGTAAACGTGGACCCATTAACAAGAATAGGTCCACAGTGTAAAATGTGGTCAATTTGGCTTTTGATATCTGGTCTGAAGGGAGGTGCATGATCATTTTCAATAGCATCTCCCTTAAATAATTGGTTGAAGCATATTATTGTGAAAAACAATAATGAACTATAAAAGAAGATTTGCTTGAGACCAAATATGTCTGGGTGCCTTCAAAATGAGAACATTCTGAAATGCTACACTTTGTTCAACATAAACTATATTTTGTGTATTATGCTAGCTTCCATAAATTAGAATGCTACAACTTTGGTCCTTGGTTAATTGAATGTGGCAATGTCACAAACTTATAAAGTGAGTTTTAAATGTCACTACTCTCTGTAATAGTTTTGCAGTGATTCAAGAATTTAATTTTTGTGAATTTGCCTAGTTTGCCTAAATTAAAAGCCTGCAACTTTTGTTTATGGTTCACGGGATGCGGTTATGTAACAAACCTACGAATACAAGTAAGAATGGCACCTCTATGTATAAGAGGTTTGAAATTATTCAAAGATTAAATTCCTTTAGTCATCTTATTTGTATAAATTAAAATTGTACAATTTTGGATCATGGTTCAGTGGATGCAGCTATGTCACAAATCCCCACAAATTGAAGTTCGAATGGCACCTCTATCTTCAATATTTTTGAAGCTATTCAAGATTTAATTTTTGCAAATTCACTTATTTTTTGTATAATTTATTATCCTATAACTTTGGTTCATAGTTCATTGGATGGGTCTTTGCCACAAACCTACAAATTGAAGTTGGAATGGCATCTGTATCTATAATAGTTTTGGAGATATTAAATTTTTAATTTTTGAATGCATCTTATTAGCATAATGTGAAATTCTACAACTTTCATATACTGTCCATTATATTGGCGGATTTCACAAAACTATATGTGCCCATTAAAATTTTTGTCTAAAGGCAGATAGTCAACTACCTTACTGGCTCTCTTACCATGCCAAGTTTAAACATTGTAGCTTGTATAGTGTCTGAGAAATTGTGTAGTGGAAAGAAAGAAAGAATGTTGGAGAGAGAGAAAGAATGAGAAAGAAAGAAAGAAAAAGAAAGAAAGAAAAAGAGAGAGACAGAAAGAAAGAAAGAAAAAGAAAGAAAGAAAGAAAGAAAGAAAAAAAGAAAGAAAGAAAATGTCTGGGCTGGCACCCAGACATTAAGAGGGAGGAGGGAGGAGGGAAGAGGGAGAGAGAGCGAGCCCAGTCATCACCTCTTTCAAAATTTTATAGCCGAATAATTTATCACATGCAGGACCCTTCTCAAGGTGACGCTTGTTTAGCAGACCCAGGAACCTTGAAAATTGGACAGGGATCCTGAGCCACCTCCAACATACAAAAATGGCCCGACAGTTATCCAAGCAGGAAAATGCTGTGACCAACCTGCCTCCCATCTTCATACACACACAGCTGGGTAAACATTCATGTCCAGTGATAAGGCAGACCCCATGGGGCTCAGTTAAGAGGTAGGCTTGCATAAACAGTGGACCCTTTCTAAAACCTGACCTTCAGCCAATCAGCAGTGAGCAGAACTTTTGTAGACACACTGGACCCGAACATGGGGTTCCCTTAACAGGGTTTGCATGGTGATTATGAGCTTTTTTTACACAAAAAGTATTGAGTGATTGTTGTTCCATTAAACACTTCAACATGTGAATCTGACTTGACACCATACATACTTCATGATTACAGTATAAATAATTCTGTGTCAATGTAACAAATCAATTTATATTCAACACAATGTGCCCCCTTTTCCCCCTTCCACAAGCATATATTCAGACAATTAACATGGCAAAAAAACTTCAAACTTGCCACATTTAGTTGCACTTCTAGAACTTTTGTTCACTGTCCATCGACAGATGTGTCACACCTACGTGTGTAAGTTAGATCTTTGTGTCTATCTGCAATAGGTTGGAAGATGTGGAGCTTTTAAAATTTGAATTGCCCCTAATTTGCATAATTGTAAACATCATGACTATTCCAAGTCAGGTGCCTAATTTCACTGATAGGTCAGTCACCATGGCGAGTTTAGTGGTTTTCGGAATAGTAGGGTCCGAGAAAAACTCTGGACAAATCTGGCCATAAAGAAAGAAAGAAAGAAAGAAAGAAAGAAAGACAGAAAGAAAGAAAGACAGAAAGAAAGAAAGACAGAAAGAAAGAAAGAAAGAAAGAAAGAACGAAAGAACGAAAGAAAGAAAGAAAGAAAGAAAGAAAGAAAGAAAGAAAGAAAGAAAGAAAGAAAGAAAGAAAGAAATAGAATTCTTGGAAAAACAAAATAAAATAAAAGTAAACGCAATTGGTCATTTATGACACTTTGCCTGATTTTTATGATATGCTTTGCTAAGCTGTTGTCTGCTTAGGACACCTAGGACCTTTGACTGGTGGACTGGGGCGCTCATGCCCTCACAGGCCACCAGCTAGACAACAAAAAAAAACCTGATATCCAGTTAGCTAATTAAAACTCTAAGCAGGAAAGCTTCAGGAGGCACGCAAAGCTGTGACAATAAATAAAATATAGCTGCATGCATATACAGCCATTTTGACATGAGACTCATGCAGCATTCATGGTTTCACTTCGAACAAAATAATGATCATTTGGAATTTTTAACATATACATGTCATTTTGACTATAACAGGGGTAGACTTTATTTCTATCTCACCTGTTTGACAGGGCACAAAGGGGTTAAGTTTCACCTGTCCAAATTTGGTTTTACTCGTCCCCTGCAAAAGTCTGCAAGTTGTGAAGTAGAACAGTTGTCTTTCACCAAGTGACACTATGTCACTCAGTTACAAGTAAATACCACACAAAACATGCCACTTGGAATTGTGTCCCACTCAAGTTGATGTTTGAATCTTTGACTTACTCAATGAGGCCCTTTGAAATATTTTAAGGATACAAGTGCCCTTGGTGATTTATAGGGGATGTAGTACTCCCAATGGCAGGGTCTTTCATGGGGAAAGGAAAGCTTGAAAATGCCCCGTTCACGTGCCCCCCTTTTATTGGGATATGCTGGCTGTACAGCCAGGGCCAAGGACGCACTGTGTCGCCAGTAATATTCAGTCGCCGTTTCCTGTTTTGAGTGTGTGTAAAAATCTTACAGCCATCTGGGTGCTGCAATGCGAAATGAGAGCTCCTGGTGGGCTTTGTTTACATATGCACTTTGAATGTCACTAACATAGAGTCATGCAAAGGAAAGTCAAAATTCTTAAAACCTAATTAAAAATTTGTAAAAGTTGACATTCAATGGTTTGAAACACATTTATACGATTCAGTTATCACAATAACGTCCATGCTTGCCAGGTCCTAATTCCAAAACCCCTATCGAGTCGTATCGGTAATGTTTCGGAGAAATGACTGGTTCGCATTGTGATTGGCTGAAAATACGATGGCTGCCACATGACAGCCCGCTAACGCATGACTTTCGGTGTTCAAATTTAATTTTCTATCACTTTTTATCACGCTCTCCATCTTTTCTGGATGACTAATACAATAGTATTAACGTATCCGTGCATATTGTGTTTATAGTTTCAAAAATTCGTGAATCACCTCAGTGTGTGTGCGGCCGTCACACTGTTTACAAAGCTATCCTGCTAACTGGAAGTTCAATGATTGACAGGCGACCCGGTTAAAGGAATGCTACAAAAAGCGATAAAAATGATATGAATTAGTCTTTAAAGCCAGTTTCACGAATATAGTATAATATATTAGCCATTTCACTATTTGTTAGGGTGGTCACTTGGTTGTGGTAAATTTTCATTTACTCCCTTCAACGTCAAATCACTTCGGTATGTGAAGAATGTGGGTCGTCGTCAGACGTGACGTGTGTATGTAAAAAATGGTCGATTTGGGGAAGATTTGAAACCTTAAAATAGGAAAAACACGCTTAGTGAGTTATATTCAGGGCTTGGCATTATGGATTTGGTCATATTTATATAGCAAAGAGTGTTTTGGGGCCAAAATATTGGTCCAAGTTTCAGGGGGCGTGACTTCATATTTTCGACAGATTTTTAAATATGGTGTGATGATCCTGTGTGTAACATTACAATGTAGGCCTACGGGAAACCCAGTACATGTAGTAGTGTGCAACGTACTTTTCTCTTATAATGTTTGTAGGGACCAACCCTTCTGCCAGCCTAAAGTGGTCACATATACATGTGACAGGTGGTCTTAAATCACAGATAAATCTACAAAGAAGTTAGACTGTTATGCTATCAGAAATGTAGTTGTAATACAAGCCAGCTGGTCCCTCACAACAGTGGTCTTAAATTGCAAGTTCTATTGTATCTCTGAGACCAGGACTTGCACAGTCTTGGTACCAGTTGAACTTAGGATGGAGGGTTTACATGTTCAAAATGTTTTAAAGTGCATGGCACTAGCCACAAAGTTGTGGGCACCCCAAAGTTGACCCACGTGAGCAATATAAATCATTGCATCACATCATGGACATATAAACAAGGTCGTTTATATGTCCATGATCACATCTTATATAGAGTACATGACTGAGTAGCCTGCACCGGCCCTGGAAGCAGAGGATAAAATGTTCTGGGTGCCAGCTCATTTGAACACCCTGAGTTAACAGTCGTAAGAGTCTGTTTTAGGGCAAAACATTCAGGTGCAGCATGTACATCAAACCAGAAAAAAATATATGGTCTTGGAATTTTTACCATCCCCTACTAGCTGCATTGACCTCCTATAACCAGGTTAAGGCAGCTTTTGACTAGCTCTGTCAACACAATACTACAACAAAACCAATGACCCAATTTACCATTTACACCTCCATACAATTGACAGTGGTTGGCCTGCTTATGCAGTGGCCCAACTTGAAGTAAAAGATCATAAGCGGGACTCGGATATACTGGATAGACTGTACCAAGGGAAAGGGAGGAGGGAGGGGGATGTCACAGTACACCAGCACATGGAATAATTGTGCTAATACAGAAAATAGGAAGATTCCAACATAATGGCCAGTATGGACATATATAATGATCAGAAATACAAAAAAAAGGGCCTCCATTTGACTGGCATGGGAACCACATTACCCCAGTATGCCGGCGCTAGTAAGGAAATACCCTTACACCCCCCCCCCCACCACACACACTTAATGACATGCTGCTCTGCCTCTCAGCAGCCTGCATACATGACTACCTCTATGCATACTAGGAGGAACTTTGCAACCTATCCATTCAAACCGTCTTTCAAAGTTCATAGATGTACTTAATGAGTGAGAATATCTGTCTATCATCACTCTTTCAGTGCATCTGTGACATTTTTTTTCAACATGATCATAATTACAGTTCTAGAACTTCAACGTGTTCACTATGAATTTTGCTTTTCCAATCTCTCTCCAACCATATTTGTCTGGAGATTCTCTCAAACACTATTATTCTGAAAACTAGTAAACTTGCCATGATGACTGATCTCCTGCTCAACTGATTGATTGTTTTTTTTGGCCAATTGACATGGCCAACCAGATTAAAAAAAAAAAAGTAGTCAGCAGTGAGCTGCAAATTTGGTTAAATTGGAAATATCACTACACGTTTTCGGGGGGGGGGGGGGCGGGGTCTGGACGCTGGTGCAAACAATAATTTTGCCCTACTACAAGGTACAGAAAATGTACAGATAATGGTTGCTACGAAGTACAGAAATTAAAAGTATTCCAGTTGGTGCGGAAAGCCAATAAAAATGCCCAGTACGCCAGTATGGATAGCCCCTTACCTCCCGCCCCCAACCCCTTTTTCAAGTACGGTACCTGGGAAAGAACCTAGGGCAATATCACGATTTCACCATTGTTTTGCTCATCTTATCTAGGCCACTTCTTTCCAAATGACCTCTCACTTTTGCCTACAGGGATATTTCGTGATTTGAATGGTTTTAATGTGATTCCTGTGCCTAACCAAAGAGGCTAAAGAAATATTGGCTCCTTGGTCTAACCATACAGGACAGAGACTCGAGAGGAGGGGAGTCTCTGGGTTTCAAACAACTTTGTTTGGAATAAAAAGTGTCATTATCCAATTAATTGGTGTTTTTGATTTGATCTTACCTGATCGGTCGAGTTATTACTGAGATCGTTATCAGCGGCCGACTCGGCCCTCCTTGGCCTAACTGTTGCAGTTTTCTCGGCCTTGCTCATCTTGCATGGTTCATGGATTTGATCAGTGGACGGCAACATGTCGGCTCTAATGACTGTAGCCGTGGCGACGCTGCTAAATGTGTTCTGATTGGCCAAAAGTAAAGGCACCTGGCTGTCTGCATCGACAATGCTGCCAGCCCTTCCCATGATTCATGAATCACGAATAGGCCTACCAGACAGTGTTTCCTCAATCAGGTTATTGTTTGATCTGAAGATCCAGTGGACTTTTAATCAGAATGAATTTCCAAAAAAAAATGAGTAAACATTGGAACAGACAGCAGCGGAGTAAATAAGAAAAGTGGTAGGCAGGCATTCTATAGGCTAGTTTAGCCAAGCATATTATGAGATGAAATGACTGACGGATAAAACAGATCCACATAATAGCGGTACAGACAGGAATCACACAAACTATTATTATTATTGTTATTATTATTATTATTATTATTATTATTATTATTATTATTATTATCATCATCATCATCATCATCATCATCATCATCATTATTATTATTATTATTATTATTATTATTATTATTATTATTATAGGGTTTAGCCTATTATTATGAAAGTGATAAATTAATAGATCTACCAAGGGTATATAGTTGATGTACCTATACTCGATATGTTCCTTTTCAGACTCAGAAATCCTTTATTCGACCATAATGTTTTGAACAAAATACAAATTAGGCTTGAGACCCGGTATATCACCCTCTGTTAGTACTTAAAGATTACCAGCTGGAACATGTGGATCAACATAAGCATTTAGGGCTTGTATTTCGGAATGACTTAAGATGGAACGGTCATATTATTACTATCGTGGCAAAGGCCACTAAACAACTAAATATTTTGAAAACACTCCAATTTCGTCTCGACAGGAAAACGTTAGAAATAATCTACACCTCCTTTATTCGACCTTTAATGGAATATGGTAATGTTGTCTGGGAAGACTGCACCCAATCAGATGCATTGAAACTGGAGAGTATTCAATTGGCTCCTGCACGTGTTATTTCTGGTGCCATGCGCACCACATCTAATGCTAAACTATATGAAGAAACTGGTCTTTCTACATTGGCAAAACGTAGGGAAGTTAGTAAACTAATTTTAAATTACAAAATTACTAATAATCTGGTTCCCGAATATCTTAGTAGTATAATTTCCAATAAACAAAATCTTACCAGAAGGTATATATCAAGACAGGCCCCATCAAAAGATGTATATATAGGCCTTGTTCCCAATGTTTAACAAATGTTGAACCACTATGCATGGCCACCCACCTTTGTTACTACCTGGGAAAAACATAGCTCGGCCATATAGGCTTCGACCTAGGCCTATATGTATGAGACATCTTCCCTTTGATCCTGGAGTTTAGGACCCACTTACCCTTCTTTGAGGCTGCATTTTGACGAGAGTTTGAGATGGGAGGGGGGAGAGGGCGAGAGAGGGGAGGGAACATGCGTCATGCATAGACCTAGGCCTACACAATCTAGGATAGTAAAGCGGGACCTTTGTTTCATTTTCATATAAATTTTCAGTTTCCACTTTGGTCATGCATGGCTGTCCTAGTATGGCTGTACAGACTACGCCTCCCAAAGGTTCCTCTGTATAGCTTTCAGAACTCCAAAGGAATCCATGAGTATGGCCAGGGGATGGGAGGGGAGGGGAGGGTATTGATGATAACCCAGGCACTAAATACAGGTCACAATTTGGGGAGATTTTTTCTTCTTCTTTTCCTTTTCCTTTTTTTTTTCTTTTCTTGTTTTCAAGACACCGTCCGATAGAGTTGGTTTAGTTTAGACTGATACTCTAATTTTGCGCAAAATCTAGCAAAGGAAAATTTGCGGGAAATGAATTTGATATGAAGAAACATTAGAGTTATTCTTACTGCATGTACGCATGCACACCTCGTACGTTACCTGTTATTTTAAAGTTCCTGGGGCTCCGGGTAAGGTTCCCAGGAACTTAAGTCTCAATTCCTGGGACTTAAGCTATATTTCTGGGAATTTATAACTATATACCCAGGACTTTAATATATTCCTGGAAACTTACCACTACCTTCCTGGGAACTTGCCACTATGTTCCTGGGAGCTTACCACTATGTTCCTGGGACTTCGCTACATTCCCAGGACCGGCCTCATGTTCCCAGGAACTCGCTTACATACCCAGGAAATTACCTTAATTCCCAGGATATTGCCTAAAACCCCAGGAAATTGACTAAATTCCTCAGAATTTATTACTATTCATAATGCCATAACTCAATTGTGAGTGTAGTAATATTGATAAAATGGTGCCAATGAACTACAAGAACCCATCTTTACACACTGTCCAAATTTGGTGCTTCTACCATGAGTAGAACTGGAGATATAATGATGGGGCAAAATTGTCCGAATGGAATGGACAATTTATTTTGAATGAACTTATCTGTATCCTGTTTTTTTTTGTAGATTTTAAATGCCACAATTTGATGTGTTGTTTGAACATTGAGCACAGCTCATTTTTCAAAAATGTAAATTCATATCTTTTTTACTTAATGTACAGGAATATATTCCGAATATACAATTTTGTTGCCGCAAAAAAGTCATTATTACCTTCATTGTAGTATAACGAGTCATTTTCTTAGCAATTCTTAGCGAAAACATGGAAGCTGTTGCCGTACAAACCGTGTTTCTGATGGCCTGCATCTATTGGACTTACTAGTATCCACCATTCAAAATATCATTTTGTATTTGAAGTCGGCAAGTCTTTCATATCACAATAACAAATTTTTTCTTTCTTTCTTTCTTGTTTTCTTTCTGCGCCCCTTCCGAAGTAGGAAGAAGCATTATCAGTCACTTTGTCCGTGTGTCAGTATGTGTGTGTATGTGTGTAGGTGCGCGCGTCCATAGGGCGTTTATAATGCATATGCTTATAGTCCTGCACCAGGTCTCGTAAGAGGTCGAATATGGGTGACCTTAAACTAATTCCCAAGGTCAGAGAGCCATTTTAGTGAATTTGGTTTTCACATAGCCTTTATGTTCTATACGCTCTTAAGACAATAACTGATTCTTGTCTACTGCGTGTAAAACTTAGAATCTAGCTAACGTCTTACAAGTCCAGAACAACCTTTCACACTTTGATATTAATAGAAGTTACAATTGGCAGGTATAACTATCATGTTGTAGAGACAAATTACATTATGAAATACTTATTGCACTATAGAGTTTGAGAACTCGCACAAAAAATTGAGTTGCGTGTCTATAGAGAAAAAAGTAATAGGTAATGTGTAGCGAAGATCTGATTTTGTGGACATCTTTGTTATTAAAAATTGGGGACGGAAAATGATTGATAAGTGTCTAAGGTTGACAGGAAGAGATCTTATCTACTTAACCTTGGGACAAAGAATACATTTGTAACCTGGCTGCCTAAAATTAGACCCTGACCTTTTCTTTTTTGTTTTCACGCTATGAAAAGGCAACCTATGCGTACACACACAAACACGCACATATATATGTATGTAAAATAAGATATATATATATATATAAGTATATATATATATATGTTATTAACAACGCATATTGGATGTACCAGTAGTAGTATTTGTACTGATGATGATGATGATGATGATGATGATGATGATGATGATGATGATGATGATGATGATGATAATAATAATAATCCTTTTCTGGCCCTTCCGAGAGAAGCTTCCTTCCGTTCACGAGAAAAACCTGCAAGAGCGTGCAGTAACCATGCGGTACACCATGGGGGTCGCAGTAACGAACCTTATCGGATTACAGGGATAGCTCAATTACATTATGGGTCTTTGGAGAAAACAGATAAATTGATTGATTCAATATATTGCTGGGTAATTTTACTCGTGTACGGTGCAAATTGTGTTACTGCAGGAATTAGATGCAGGTCGTGCAGAATATACCCTTGTATGTCTAAAACCAGTCTTTGCTCTAAATGTTTACTTTTGGTGTCAGAAATTTGCACTTGAAGTAAAGGAGCACACAAATAAGGCATCAATATCCAAATCTTATAACTGTTGCAAGCAGCTTTCGTATGTTCCAATATCGAAGTCAAGGAGGTACCTTATCACAAGTTGTTTTTGGCTGATTGGAGCAACATAGAGATCTGAAAGCCATTCTTGATTTATAGGATATTTGATGCAATGCAAATCAAAGTAGGTACAAACGTTTGGTTTGCCCGCCCGGCGTTACTCTAAGAATTGATGACAACAGCTCCGGGGCTGGATCCAGCATTTAACGGCAACAGTGAGAAATTACCAATGGGTGCTGTTTTAAGAAATTGGACTCGCGTTAAAATTCGGCGCGGCACTCAAGTCACAGCACCCTACAAGAATTTGCGCTCAGGGCTGTCTAAACTTTAGTCTGTATCAGCGAGATGAGAGCCATGTTAAAGTGTGAAATGAAATAACCAGAAACGGTGGATGTTTAATTTAATTAAATAGATCGGATAGATGTGTTCTCTCTCATTTTGACCCTTTCTCGTTTACGGTCTAACGTGACATACAAAAATGCACATATCATTAACATATTTTTGGGGGAAAATGTTTATTTACTCATTACGTTAACATTAGCTAAAAAAGATACCAGGACTCAAGGAACGGCTCCTCTGAAAGGGGAGGTTTGTAATTGGTTGTTCATCTCCTGAAAAATAACGCAGCAGGTGCTGGACTGGCCTGTAATTGCTTATGAAGTGATGGAGCATTCCATCCATCACTTATATTCTTTTGCATTTGCCTCCAAAGCAGTCCAAACTCCATATTATGTATACTACACTTCAGAGAGATTTGTCTGTTTAGCACGCAGATCTAAGTGGGTTTGATCATTGTGAAAACTGTGACGAAGCAGGGCTATACCATAGCAGACCTGCTCGATCAGCAACCGAAGCCTTGAAATTTTATCTGCAAATGGCTGCGTAGCTTACAATATGCTTAGCTCATTTTTGTACCTCATTCAGTGTCAAATTCGGAGGGGTGTCAACAGCTTATCTCTCTGGAACTATATGTATTCTAGTGTTTGAATGAAAGGTCCTTTTCCAAGTTATATGAATCTGGTGTCCTTATAATAATTCAGGGAAGGCCAACTTAGGTTCTTCGACTTTTATCACATATGGCACTGGAAGAATTCAGAAACAAGTCACTCATGTTGTTACCAGTAATTGTATTTTGTTAACAAACCCTCCTTACTTATTTTTATTATCATCATATACCACAAGCCACAAATGTCACACTGGTTGCGGGTTAAAATACCATTCATTGCAGTTAAGATAATTAATGCTTGCTTCGTTCGATAAAATCGTCGGCATTATTTATTTCTGTCAAATGTGCAAAATAAGATGAAATGGTAAATCTATATATTTCAGTTATGGCTGTTTTGGCTCTACAGTTTTAGCCACAATGATGCTAAATCTCCATTTGGAGGAGAAAGCAATTGAGCGTGCTCCTTGCATCTAAAGGGGGAACCTTCTAGGTTGACATTTATGGCCAGGAAGGAATCATTTATTGGTCAATATACTGTGGGACAATTGAACTTTAACCTGAGGGTATTTCTTGGTGTTGTTTATGTAGCTTATATACCCCGTATCCACTAGTTACATTTACCATACATCATAGTTTATGCACCTTTTAAAAAGGAAAGGTAAACCTAAACAGAAAAGTGCACTTTTTACACAGAACAGGGCGCAAAAAGGGGT
>OZ026619.1:62263397-62283812 GCA_964020975.1 Hermodice carunculata
TCATTCAGAAACAAAAGTCAAGCTTAAACTAGCATATGTTTACACGAACAAAATAGAAATGATGGGGTTTACCAAATTAATTTAATTCCGTATGGTATTAACAAGTATCCACGTAATTGGAAGAATCTGTAAAGGGGGCATGGCGCAAAATAAGATAGAAGAGAGCAAGGCACGGTAAATATCTCTGTTTTGAGCCAAAAAGAACACTGCCTGAACGTTATGATTTGAGTGTATCAAATACCAAATATTTCCTGTCGATCGACTCAACACAGAAGTATGTGCTCTTTTACCGTCCAGTGCTTCACCAAGGTGGTCACATGGGACATGGTGCGTCTTCGGTTGTACTCGCGTTGTAAAGAGATCTTCAAAGTTCGAAATTATAGGACTTCCCGATAAATTATATGACTTCCTGATAAATTCTGATGATTAATAAATTCTCGTCATTCATACAAATAGCAAGCTCAGTTAATTAGAGAGGCGATTTATCTATCTCTATAGTTATTTATAAAAAAAATGTGAGAACTACAGTCAGCGAACTTATGCGGTTTTTTTAATTTCACTGTGGAATGATCATTTTCATATCTAGAAAGGACGAAGATTAAAGAATATATCATACGTTTGCGGTTATCATTTCCGTATTAAATACATTTCCTTGCTTGCTTAATTCGTGTCTGAGACTGTATTTATCCTAAATGTAGTTAAGATGTTGCATCCTCATCGACCTTAAACCTTCACCGGCAGTTAACCTGACGAGTCCCGAAAAAATAACAAAGATGTATCTGTAGACAGTAAACCAAAAGAGAAATTACGATATGCATCATTCCCACTTCAGCAATCTACCGAGAAATGAAGCTATTTTACAAGGGATATAGCAACCGATAAGCATAAAGGGCACCAATCACAGATACTTGATTGCATTACAGGCCCCAAGTACACGCTGTGCTGTAATTTAAGCTGGGGTTGCTCAAAGTGTTCCCAACGTTTTATTTTACATTTGATCTGCTCTGTGAATCTGTGGCTTTTACACGACTCATTTAGCGCGTTTACGTTCATTGACTTGCGCGTCCAAATGGGTACAAGAGCGAGAAATTATATATATATATATATATATATATATATATATATATATGAATGAAAATGGACTTTTTACGATGTACCTGTGCCAGAGTTAATAGAAAGAAACGTTGTCTAAATGAGTAATGTAGACATCAATTTCATCAAACTTTATGCCAGTTTGTAGGTCTAATTTTACCCTAATTGATGCCAATGATTTTAGTTGTACACAAACAACTACCTTTTTTAATACGACTTTATACAGCTGTCCCCCCGGTCCTGTGTCACCCCTGTCATTAAACATGAATTGTTTAATAAATATTGATGGATCCGTTGTTATCGAGGATAAATCACCTCTAGGTAGCGACATAGTTTATGGACATGTTACAATTGCGGGACTTATTCAAAAGATACAAACACTTTCACAGTTTAGCACATTTCTGGTTGATACATGTAAGTCCTGTGTCTACCAATTTTTTCTTATCGCCCTTGTTATTTTGATAACCTGCAGCCAAATCCACCAAATATTTTAATCTGATGAGAAATTCAGGATCAAAATTAAAATCAACTTGATCCCACATTGTTTATATTATATATCAATGACTTGCCGGATACAGTTATGCATTGTGACATTTTCTCTTTATGCTGACGATACAGCACTTTATTTTGCTGACTGAGATGCATCTCATATTGAAGATACACTTAATGCTGAGATGCAAAACGTATCCTACTGGTTCTAGGCAAGTAAGCTAACTTTAAATTCAAAGAAAACCAAAGTCATGACTTTCGGCACTCCCCAGCGGTTCAAAAAGGTATCCCCACTCAACATACATTGCGAAGGTGATATCATCGAGCAAGTGCCAACTTTTAAATATTTGGGTGTGTTACTTGACTCTTCCTTGTCCTTCTCAGCGCAGATTAATTATATTTGTAAAAAGGTAAATTGCCCGTTATCTGCTCTGGGAAGGACAAGGAAGTTCCTATCTGCCAAGACTAGTCTGATGTTTTATAAGTCATTAATACTACCATATTTTGATTATTGTGATATAGTATAGGACTCCTGGTCTTGCCGCCTAAAGCAGAAACTCCAAACTTTACAAAATCATGCCCTCCGGATTGTTACAAAATCTCATAGACGTACACATGCTTCGGATCTGCATAATACCACTAAAACCCTTACCCTCCAACAAAGACGAGATTTTCATACTGATGTTTTTATGTTCAAAGCAGTAAACAACCTACTCCCAGGCTATATTTCTTCCAAATTTATAGATAGCTCTGAGGTAGATCCTTGTGTAACTAGGTCCACATCAACCAATGCCCTCTTTGTTCCCCGGTGTAAGCTCAATGTCGGCAAGAGCAAGATATCCTACAGGGGCGCCACTAAATGGAACTCCCTCCCTTACTGGTTAAGGAGTGCTCCAAATATAAATTTATTTAAATCGTGGTGCTACCCTCCCACAACTATATGTATGCTCTAATTTTGTTTGTATTATTCTGCCTATTTTGGACTCTGTCCGCCACTTGTGTTTCGACATATCTTTCGTTTTTATTGAGAGTTTTATATTCTATCTTGTTTTAATAATTTATGTATTATTACGTAATTTATATGTTCATCATGCCTCATGTTTTCAACAACCCATTGTATCTTCCAGGGCCTGGCGGGAGATCAGAGCTGCGGCACTGAGCCAGTAACCCTGGTAAAATAAGAAATTGAAAAACAAAAAAACAAAAAAAAAAAGAACAAAAAAAGAAAAAAAAAAAAAAAAAGAAAACATTCCTTAATCCTGGGTCGCATGAACAATTTTAGTGTGATCCAATATCTTTTATGGCTGTTTGTCAAAGCACTTGATTAATATTTCAGGATTAAGGTTTAATCTTAATTTGATCCAGATTTTGATCCAGCTTGAAAGACATAGTACTGGGTAAAACTAATATTAATGTAATAAAATGAAAATGTTGAAAACAGAGTTAGTATTGTAGCCAAGAACACAGATTGTTTATTCCCGGAAATTTTTATTTATGTATTCGGCCAAAGATTAAGTAGCTCAGAGTCCAAGGTTCATCAACTTCATTTTAGGATTAAAGACGGGATAAAGTCAAATTCTTTGATTTTTTAATTTAAACGTATTTATTTCACACTGGATAGCCCAATAGTACATAAAAATCGACTAATCGAGAGGTTCTCCAGACACGGAGACACACAATGTATATACAAGACACACAGAACAATACAAGATACAGAAAAGCTATGCAGGTCACAACACATAGACTAGGAGCTCCGAGAAGCAAATTAAGTAACATGTGTATACATAAAATGTATGAGTATTATATATATATATATATATATATATATATATATATATATATATATATATAACTATCCAAATATAAATGTTATGAATATACAATCATGTATGTTTATATTGAGTAAATTCACACTTGTGTCCCAGATTACCTACGCTGCAGGTGGCGGGCTAAAGGAGAAGTAGTGGCCCGACTTTTAACCGAAGACTGCTGGACGCGGCCGAAGCACAATGGTGGCAAAAGCACACTACCACTGTGAAGCCATACGGCGCATACGCCGACTGGAAACCAAAATTTAGTGAAAACGTTTATCACAATCAGTGTCTTGGCAAACTAAGAATGGATAGGAACTATGTTGGCGATAAAACGGGTCACTTATATTCACTTTTGAACAAAATGATTACTCCTGTTACCCTCCAAATAGTTTCAAGACGGAAATTCCTTGGTAATGGGCTTAAGAATTGTTATATACTTTTGTTTCAAATGTTAAACTGATTATAAACAACCGCTTTTGTTACGGGTGGTCGTTTGTGGGGCGATTTTGCTAGTCATTGGTGGCGTGTTGCAGGACTGGTCTAAGCCTATCCAACTGGAGCATTGGAGCAAACTTTTGCATCACTATTCTTGAAAAATGCTATAGAATTTATCCAAAATATGTGTTTCTCATGTGAAAAAGTTGAAAAAATGCTCCAGGGAATCTAAATTTACTGCTACAGAGATTTCTACTTGGACAGCACTGAGGTCGTTCGCGTCAGGTCATTTAGCATTGCAAAAGTACCTGTGCCAAGGAAAAAAACTGGTCGTTTTCTCCAGGAGGTGACTGGGGTCGGTAATTGCAGGTACTATTGTACCGTGATTATACCAAGCAGAAACTGCCAGGGTATATCAAAGGGAGTGAATGTAAGAAGATTTTCAAAAATATGGCGGATTTTTGTTTCAGTGAACACCGTAAGTATCTCGTGCGCACAAGATTATACCAAAACAGCGATTTTTTTACACACTACAATCTTTATTGTGTCTTTGTGCCAACACAGACATACTGTTTTTCTAGGAATTCTCTTTCTTTCTCTCTTCTTGCTTTCTTTCTTTACAGGCAAATTTGTCTGACATTTCATTTGAAAAGTATAACAGGTAGAAACTCCAAACTTGCCACAATTTTACTTCTATGGATGAAGTCTCGCCTTTTTATAATGAGAGGTCATGTTTTTTTCAAAATCATGCAAATGAGGGCTAATTAAAGTTTTAAATCTTCAATATCTTATATACTATAGTAGATATGGTTCCCAGTGTATGGTAGTTCGATCATAGCAAGGTAAAGGTCATCCCAAATGTCAAGGTCATGTCAAAGTCAAAAGTGATGTCAAGGTCAGAGGTCAATTTTAGTCCAAAATGTCATTTTTGAGGTCAAGGTTCACTTCAAGTAGAGGTCATCCCAAGGTCAAAGGTCATTTGAAGGTCAAATGCCAGTTTTGATGGTGGCTTTCCTCTAGCCATATCTTGTTCATTTTGTATCCAATTTTGATCATGTTGGGCTAAAATTGTAGCTATTGTAAGACCGCACATTTTTGAAACTTATGTGTGACCTCTAAAGTTCAAAGGTCTACGTCATTTGGACCTTTGAAAGCTTCATCCTGCCATAACTTGGCCAATTTCCATCCAATTCTAATCATGTTGGACTCAATTGTAGGTATTGCAACACTGCACATTTTTATAAGAACATGTAACCTCAAAAGGGCAAAAGTCAAGGCCAGTTGGCCCTTTGAAGGTTTCATCTTGCCATAATCTGGTCAGTTTTCATCCGATTTGGCTCATGTTGGGCTTTAATTGTGGGTATTGTAACACTGTGATTTACATGTGACCTGTAAAGGTCAAGGTCATTTGGACTTTGAAATTTGCATCCAGCCGTAAGCTTTATGTAAAGTGAAGTACCAAAGGATAAAAGTTGTAGCATTTAATATTTACAACTTTTGAAGGCACACAGACAGATTTGCTTTGAAGCAAATCTTCTTTTCTAGTTATATCTATTTCCTCTTGTGCTTTCCATCTGTTTTGCCTTATTTACCACTCATCCTTTATTCGCTATGATTTAAATATAACTGCATGCGCTAAAGACAACTGTATAGTTTGATGTCACGGAAGAGATGACAGTAATGAAATACGGAGTTTGGGGTACATTATGTTTGGTTTCATGGGTGCCGACCCCCAAAGGGTGTTAATAAATAGAAAGACAGTCTCCATAATCCATCAAGAACAATAGATTGTTACATATTTGTTTTCTCTTCATTGTTTTTACATAAACAAATTAACGGAGTAATGAACTTTTGATTAGACTAAGAGCTTCATTCTCTTGTTCGGTGCATATCTGCGAAAAAGAGTAAAAACTGTATCTTATTTGTGTCATTCAAACAAATCTATCTATCTATCTATCTATCTATCTATCTATCTATCTATCTATCTATCTATCTATCTATCTATCTATCTATCTATCTATCTATCTATCTATCTATCTATCTATCTATCTATCTATCTATCTATCTATCTATCTATCTATCTATCTATCTATCTATCTATGTGCCTGTCTGTCTGCCTACCTGTGTGCCTACCTGTCTGTCTGTCTGTCTGTCTATCTGTCTATCTCTATCTATCTATCTATCTATCTATCTATCCATCTATCTATCTATCTATCTATCTACGTATCTATCTATCTGCATATATCTGCTTCCTATCTGTCTACATTACTACATGTGCATACTTGCCTTTCTGTCTGCCAGTTTGTCTATAGAAGGCGTCTAAAATACATATAACTAAAATAAAAAATAGAAGTAGCAATAGAGTTTAGTACCACTTAAAGGGTACGCTGTATGTGGAGAAATGTATACAAGATATGACGCAAAGACATTAATGTGCTTTGATCAATGATAAACTGCCCCAGTTTATATACTTTAAACCAAATACTGTGTTATTTGAGAAAAGAAAGTCTCTGTGTTTCAATAAAGAGTAGAAATTAATATAGTTGGATTCTTGCTAAGCGGACTCTGGAATATTTTTTTTATCGTAATAAAAAGTACAAAAATGATTCTATAATCCATTATTGTTGGCTCGTTGGGCAAAGGCAGTTTTACGTTAAGTTTTTCTAAATTATCATGTTATACAAGTCAACTTCATGCTTTGATAACAATTAGGTTTGGTCGATACGCTGACATTATGTACTGCGTGGGGGCGAGCTAATGAATAATAAACGTGTCCATTTTCGTGATGAAAAGCGAGAGGTCCAAAATTGGTAAAACAATTTGAACAACTGTGCAACCCATGTTCATAGAGTACATAGCGTTGCGCAAAATCAATGGGGGCAGCGCCCAGCAACAGGTATACCTGTTCTTCTATTCCACTTTCCATGATTTACGTATTTATGTGTCTCTCTTTATTTTTGCTTCCCTCTTTACTTACCAACCTATCTAACTGCCTATCTACCTGCATACATAAATACATATATACATACATGGATAGATAGATAGATTGATAGATAGATAGATAGATACATACATACATACATACATACATACATACATACACACACACAAATACACATACATACATACATACATACATACACACAAACATACATACACACATACATACATATATATGCACATACATGTACATACGTACATACATACATACATACATACATACGTACATACATACAGACACATGCATACATACATGCATTCATACATACAATCGCCCATACATGCAATTTTCGTGTATGTAAAGCAAGATATAGCCGTTAATCTAACTAGTCCTAGATTTGGTTAATTTCTCAGGATGTCAAATCCCGCCTGCATTAGGCTGGCGAGCGTATAAAGAGCTGCAAAATAAAGGGCGTACAACAGATTTTCAGTGACAGAATGGGAGGATCAGAAAAGAGATCCAAATGTGATTGTCGTGCTATGGTACCAGTCACGGAATATGTTGGCTAATAAAAGTGGATGATATTTTCTCAAATTTGTCTTGTTTTCCGGCAATCTTGTGACTAATATGTTTTCAAAAAAAAAAATCTTTGTTGGACATTTGCATTACCACGCATTGATTGATGTTGAGATTCATCCGTTCTGTTTGATTTTTAAGTTTGTTTTTGATCAGCATTCTTTCGCATATCTTGTATTGACAAGTGCTAGGGCCACACTGTTTTATGTCAGGGTTGAAAGGAACGGAATTCTAACTATGACGACTGGAGAGAGAATACCAATTTGTGCCAAGAACTATCAGATCCTGTCTTTCAGAAGCACATGGAATCGATGTCTTAAATAACTTCCGAAAAAACCAAGGCCGGACATATTGATTAACGTCCTGCTTGAGAAACATGCAACCACTTCAGTCACATGAAGTGATTGATATGTCGTAGAATACCCGTCGACGTTTACCAATTCGTGTGGGACTAAATATAAGAGAGAGGCGCCAAGCATATAAGGTTTGTAACCGTAGACCAGAATTGCTTAATTTACTTGCCTAAACCTCAACCTTTCCAGACAGATGATGCAAATTGCTTGTTCGGATGCTTCCTTTGGTCTAACCTATTTTGTGGCCATAAGGTAATATACACTGAGATTTGGAAATGTCAAGGACGCTTTTAACTTTTAACATTGTAATAAATATATACCTCTCAAGGACCTTGATGAAGAAATATAGAATATCAAGTTTTCCCACCAGTATGGCGATCAAGAATCATCTGTTCAGAGTGACACTGTAAGTTACATTTGAAAAAGGGTAGCTCTCATGTTTGAATTTCTTGAAAAAATAATAATAAAACCGTTCAACACGTCCCCTTTTATTCTCTTTGTGCCTTGTTCTCTTTTATATACCTACGCACACTTTTTTTACTACATTTTGTTATTGAGAAGGCGAAATTGCAAAGATAAATGCAATTCACCATTGCACAGGCCAAAGATATATATATATATATATATATATATATATATCCTGAGTGTGTGTGCTCCTTTGGGTAAAACTGGCTTCGGTAATGGTCCCACAGCTTCGTTTTACGTGAATTAGAGTATTGAATTGTGGTCATTTATAATTGTTCATTAACTGTTATGATAAATAACAGCTTTTGCAACGAAATGTGTTTATACAATTTTAAGTGTAGAGACAATCACAGTAAGATAATATGCAATACAATGGTAAGATGCAATTGTCAGTGAAATTTAATCCATTCTAAACTGTTTATCAATGGGAACCGCGTATTATATCTTTGACCTCAACATACTTATCATGCAAAGCCTTTATCTCTCTCATCCACGACACGCAATGCCAATTATGCCACCTGTCGGACACAATATTAATCTGGAAACATATATGGTCACCAAAGCGAACAAAATGCCCAACAAGCGGCAGCTAACATGACAATAATTAGGGTTCCATTAGAAACGCTTATTACTTATGTTAGGCTTTCAGGGCTGCTGACTTGGCCAATTATTGTCAATGATCGAAGGCAGCGGATATCAACAGGGAGAAGCAATCTGGTGCCTTTGAATTATTGTGAACACACAGTTATTCCCATCTGAATTGTCTAGTAATCCGTAGATAATCCATAATCCATCTTTGTTTTAAATTTGGGTTGAGGTATGGGTGTGGGGTACTGTTCTTGTCTGGTAATTGTTAAAACATTCAAATAGCTCACTTCGAGTCACGTTAAAGATGCTGAGTTACTTTTGTACTATAGTTTGACAACTGACAAATATTTACATCGTAATTTTTGACAGTGAAATAAAGAAAAAGCTTCCTTTCCATCATTCAATGATGCATTTAGTTTAATATATATATATGTATGTATATATATATGTATATATATATATACATACATACATACATACATATATATATATATATATATATATATATATATATATATATATATATATATATATATATAGTGTTTTTAAGTTCACGGAGCCGCAATTTATTTTCGGCTGGAGTTACCATGTGGCGTGGATGCCTTGTCTCTGGTTTTATTTACGCCCACTCGGAGCTAAATGCGTGCTCTAAGGTTTGACGTTGGGGGTCTTGCAAACCACTTCAACTATCACAGATTTGTTGCTAATCTGTTGCGACTCACAGTTAATGGTCTTTTCATTTTCATTTTATTTCATTTCATTTCATTTCATTTCTTCGACGAATGTTTGTCAGGTGCGCTCGATAGTCGTAGGTATTTGCACATGGACATAGCCATAGTGGGTTGGACTGCCGTTAAACCTCCTCACTATCATCAAAAACTAGCATTTGATTCTCATTTCAGCGTTGGTTATTTGACCCCATCAAAACATGACTTGAGCACGATGGCGTTTTCTGTATATAGGCTTAAGCCTAGTTTGTTGATCGTTTAATCCTTTTAATTATGGCATGTAGTGAGCACCACACTTGCACTTTAATTGTGGTCTTCATTTTGTGCAAGTCTAATTAAAAATTAAGAAATCAATTTGGTGGGTGTATTACGCCAAGTCTTGAATGTCACCATCGAAGCGCACTCAAATACACTGAACAAATGGTAATTTTACAAATTGTCGCCTGACACAACTATATTTTAAATTATGAGTATCTTTCGTTGACATTTTGCCGTGTCTAAAATCATCATAACATGTCGAAGCAATGACAATGATGGTAACTTTGCCTCTTTCACTGCAAATTACCACAAGTCAAAGCACCTATATTAAAGATAAACTTCTCTGAACTATCAAACTGATACTATATTAATATTCTTTGCCAAAACGCCTTCCATCCAATTACCAACATGCCTATAGTCGTACGAAATACAATGGTCCAGGTCAAGTGCTTTCCTCGGAGCTATTTGGGCGCGGTACGGGCAAAGCAAACCGAGAAAACCTGTTGACTCAGTCCTAAAATTGGCACAGAAATAGTTAAAGTGAGGGTGAATACCTGGCTTGGTTCTTGGTGGCAACTATTCAAAACAAGTTTCGCCTCCTTTGGTTGTTTCTGTTGTCCAGATAATAATTTTCCTGTCCACGCTGAACCCAACAATATTGAACATGTCAAAACAGTGTGTCACCAATCCGGTATGCACCAGTTATATATATATATATATATATATATATATATATATATATATATATATATATATATATATATATATATATTGTATTTGTGTCTTTTTGTCCAAAACCACGTCCCAGTAGTCATTATCCTATTCCGCAGTCCGAACTCTTGACTCTTTACTACATATATATATATATATATATATGTGTGTGTGTGTACGTACGTACGTACGTATGTATGTACTTATGTATGTATGTATGTTTGTATGAATTTATGTATGTATGTATTTATGTATGTCTGTATGAATGTATGAATGTATGTGTATGTGTGTGTATGTGTGTGTGCATGTGTGTGTTTGCGTGGGTGTGTGTCTGTGTGTGTGTGTGTGTGTGTGTGTGTGTGTGTGTGTGTGTGTGTGTGTGTGTGTGTGTGGATTCATATAAATACAAAACTTTCGGGTATGTAACACAGGCACCTGCGCATACCATCCATGATAGCTCTTTACATTTTAGGACGTTTATGACATATTGCGTGATCGTGGTTGTAATTTTCTTCAAGGTTTATGTGCCGAATGTCGTATCTGTGCATGCGCTCTAAATTGGTATTTATCATTGATCGCTTGATTGTGGTTGTAATTTTCTTAAGGGAATGCTTTTGTAATGTCATGTCTGCACATATGTTCCAAGTCTATGATGTGGTTTGCAAGTTTTTCAAACTATAATGCTGAGTGTTGTTCGCATTGAGAAAGGTTTGACAGAATGTGGGTAAACAAAATCAACATCAGTCGTTGACTGAAATGATTGCACTTTCTTAGAGAATGCATTGATGTATTAAGTTGCATTATATAGAAGTGATTGTTGTAACGTTATGTGGGGATTGCATCATTAGAAAGAACCTTTGTATACAAGGCCACTATACTCAAAGGGGAACAGTGTGCATTTCGGGAAGTGAGGGAGGAGACTTCCTGAACAACCATTGAGTTAGTTTTTTTTTTCTTTTCGAGTCATGGTTAGTTACAGTAATACTGTTCCATGTCAGTTTGATACACGTATGCATCTGGCCACATCGAGGTGGATGTTGATTTCGTTTCCTGATTGTTTTTTGAAATGGGTATCTCCTCTTTGGATAATTGAACAGTTGTTCAAGAAAAGTACTACATGTACCTTCTCTCATTACACATTTGTAATTGTGCACATCCAAGTCGACATGTATGCTGAAGATGTCACGATCAAAAACAGTGCTCAAACAGTTAAAGAGCTTGAAACCAGCCTAAACAATGTACCATAAAAGGTGAAAGAAAAGTGCAGAACCAATAAAACGGCAGCCAATGCAGAAAAGACCAAGGCCATGCTCATAACTAGGTAGCCCCCGCCCCCCCCCCCCAAAAAAAGGAAAGCTACCGAAAAACTTGACCTCAAATGCAACGACTGTAACCTGAGCACAGTACCCCGTCTGTGAGAATATGGAAACATCACATTGACCAAGTGTGTAGAAACATCAGCAAAACAATATGCCTGCTGCAAGGAAAAAATTGTATATACATACTTTGGGACACAAGCATTGCGTCTCACAAATCCTACATCTACTCCCGCATAGACCATTGTTCTACTGTTTAAATAAATCCCCCCGTGTTACTTGAATACACCACCTTAAAAACTGGCTTCCTGAATCATTCATGAAGCACCAAAGCAAAACCCTTCAGCCCCACTCTTTGAGCAATCTCATGTCATGCCAACAGACGAAATGGGCTATTATAAAACTTGCTGTCTTAGTGTCCAGACTTTGAACAATCTCAATCCGCAGATATTTCAAAATATTTGAGCATAGTATCCACAAGGACGACAAGATGAACGTCTAATGACCTCTAACACATACCTAAATCACGATCAACTTTTGCTGCAAGAGTGTGTATCCCGTTACAGGAATACACTTAAATTAATCCACAAAAACCACACAAAGAACTACTGGTAATGTTCAATACATACTTAAAAACCACCCATGGACGAACATAGGGCACATGCATGCGTGTATACTGATTTTTTAACAACGAAAATCATGATGATGTTATTAATTTATATCTCATTTTTTGCGTTTTACTTAAAAAGCACTGTACACTTTTCTTTGCACTGAGAGCCCTGGGGAAAATTAACTCTGGCTAACCAGGCGACCGTCGTAAAAAATATATATTGAGCATTTACTCCCTTAGTTACTAACCTACAAGTTGGCATGTAGCTGTGGCTGACACATGTCTGTCCATTACGCACTGAATTCCATAGAATCTTTAACCCATCTCCATCCGTATGTAACTTCTAGATATTTTACAGCATATTACTGTCTGTGTTTGTCATAACGGCCGCTTCCTCCATATAGCCAACAAAGTTCTTTTTCCACATATTAAATGATAAAATGAGAGCCAGAAAATTGCCAAACCAGGAAATTGTGTGTGTTCTGCCCAGTTGTGTGGGTAACTTTTATATTTTTGCACATATCCTTCTAAGGTAGAGTGTCTGAATGCATATTGGCATGACATGTTAGACATCCTGACGCAGGATGGTAAGAAGGAAATATGTGGAACTTTTATATTTTTGCACATATCCTTCCAAGGTAGGATGTCTGAATGCATATTTGCATGACACGTTAGACATGCTGACGCAGGATGGTAAGAAGGAAATATGTGGAACTTAAGTTCAAAAATAAATTTGACTTCAATATTGAAGCTTTCTCGTCGGTCAGTGACTCGTTAATATTCAATTTGTGAAATTTATTTAAAAGTGAAATTATCCGAATTACAACCCGGATCTTGCTGGCTGTCAACAAGTAAGAAAATGACATGTTAAGCCACATTTTTCAAAGTTTTTATTCAAGTAAATCGTCGACACTAGTGTACTTTCTGGAAGTGGAGAATTGTACGTCTGATGAATGACCAGTTGTCAAAATGCGGTGCTTTGATAGTTATCATGGTTATATATTTCTAGACCATAAAAAACAGGAATAGCTCCCTCACAAAGGGATATATTTCATTTGGGCCTGTTTAATGTTATTTATTTTGTTAGAATTTGGTTTGGTTGTGAATTGCAGACTTCTGTAATTGAATCCGCGAGGATGTCCTTGTTTCTGTAAAACGTCAATGTAAATTTTGTTTGCACGGATTCTGGTTAACCTGTATTTGTTGCGTACCATTGCAAAATTTGGATGTTGGCTTTGACATGCTTTGCAAATTTTTTGGCACCCAGTAGCTGTGCGCTGTGTTTTCTGTTGAACCCTTATCTTGCCATTTATGTCTTTTTGAATAATTTATATTACGATACGCTTTGTTTAATTTATAGTCAGCATGCGGCCAATATACCAAGACAGATAATATTGCACAAAAATATGTTTTCCATTTGGACCCATATATGTCTTGTATTTAGTTGTTTGTGCACGGATGGACAGATTTCAGGGATACTTTTCACACATGCTTATGAATTTGTAATCGGTAATTTCCTTGTGGCGTTGTTGGTTTTTTAAAGTTGCTGACAAGTGCATATTCATGTTTTGCATTTCAATGTTAGTTTTTTGTACTCTGTGTGTAGGTTTGTTGTGGAGTTAGAGATTGACGACCGACAACGATATCCATAGTTGAGAAGCAGCTGAAAAATAACCGTTTTGTTTGTGATGATTAGATAATTTATTACATTTTGAATTTCTTCTTAATCTTACACCAAACATATTTTGAACATCAAAAAGTGAAAACACAGTCACCATAGTTGGTTTTGCCATGTATTCTCAAACCAACAGGCAGTGTATCCTAAAAACACAACTGTTTACAAGACTAGAGTACATATGTTCCTGCACAATTCTGGAAAACGGTTTGTATTTTTTTATATATTGTTGCACCGTACAGGCAACCAGCAAGGCCTGAGGATTGTTTCAACATTCAACAAGAACGACTGTTGTTCTTTCCACGTACCAAACTCACTCAAAAATAAACCTTACACTAATTGCTGGTTACTTAAACTTCTCCTGGCCTGCACGTCAAGAACTAGAATAATTATTGTTAATGGCTCCAAATCCCTTTAACAGAACTGCCAACCGCCATGTTTAATCACATTTTAAGAAATTGAGTGCCTTTTTTGCCATTGCCGCGTTAGCCCCTGGGATTCATTCACGACGTAATTCTTAATTGTGTATTAGAATCAGAGGGTTGAGAAACTTTGCGTATGGGTCCGTAGCTTTGGCATCTTATCAGATTTTCTCAAAAGCAAATGATTTGAATGTAAAAGGAGCCGTTAATCAACGTTGGAGACTCATCTTACAGAGGATTATCACCTTGTGCAAAATTAAAGTTGTTGCTGAAATTGGTTTTGAGTGCAGAAACAGTTTGTATGTGAAAGGTTTCCCAGTGACAGTACTTCACACTACGGCTGTCAAACTACATAGCTACTCATGAAAGTCGAAATTATTGTTCAAAATGTGGCTCGGAGAGGGATAAAAATTCACACCCAAAATTGCAATTTTGCATTCAAATTAGAAAGTAAGGTTGAATATAAACCCGAAAACAAGAATGAAAGCCTGTTTTATATCTGTGTCATACACATGTCAGAAAATATTTAAGACAGATCATTATTGCCTGACACATTAAAGCCGTCAAGGGAAATCTGAGGAGGGACAAGTAAGACCCCTTTCCTCCGCCATGACAGGAGCCGAGAAACAAATGACAGCAGATAAACTGTACCATAAGCCGGAACTAATAAGTAATTAGCCACTGATGTTGCAAAGATAGAATGTTACAGCAATTATTATGTTCTGATCTCATCTCAATTTAAACCCAAATTGCGGGTCATATTATTTTCCATAGAAATGATATGGCGAATTTTATTTTTTCTTACCATTATTAAATATACAATATTAAGAGAGTTTATACATTCAACGCGTCTTCGATTATCTTCTAAGATATAATAGAACTCTTGACATCTTGAAGTATATCTTGTAAATTCCAACAAAACCTCCTTCTCACATCGTATATGCTTGAGCAAATAAGGCTCTTAATTATTGTCCTGGAGAATTGTTTCGTACAGCTGCAGTTTTGCTATGGACTTTGTTAAACGTTGCAGCTGTTGATATTTTAATTGATCTCGGTAGTCCATCGGCTGTCAATGTCAAGAATATTATTCTCTGCCGCTCTTTGCCCTTTCTGTCCATCCTCATCACAGAACATAGGATTTACTTGTGCTGTATTCGGCGGCAGAACCTGATTTGATGTCCTACATCGACCGGCGCAAACTAAATCAGGCTTAACTTATCGGCCCCGCTGGTGATTGGATGCTTTGATACCAACTGTCGCCAAATCTACTGACTGAAAGATGCATAACGCTGAAGATATCCAGCGTTCTCTCGTCTGAAATGAAGAACGATCATTCATTTATTCGGTTCTGGAAGTGTGTTTAGCCAAATGAAATAAATTCAATGAATATGGCGCTTTTAGATACACCAGAAGACCAAAGAAAAGAATTTGTATAATAATACATAACATTTTAATGCTATTTATGCTTCCTGTGACTGCCAAAATGATATATGTTTAACAACAGTTGTGTATTTTACAAGAGACGTTTTTCTATTGGATCTGTTTGAATTCTAAAGCATGGTGGCGGACGGAGTCTTTTGTTCGCCCCAGGGCATCTTATGACAGAGATGCACTCACACGCCGCCATTGGAATTATTTTGCCCTTGTTGTTGACTTCACAGATCAATGCCCCCATTATATTTAAGTCCATAATGGTATCAATGTGAGAGTGAATAAAATGCATCATCAAATTTGTATTGTACGTATTTTTGAACATAGAAGAGAAAACCTCGGTGGTTTTACATTTTTTACTGAGATGGGCTTTCTTACATTATTGTTTTATATTTGAAAAAAGCCAAAGAAGACTGATGAAAGTGTAACATTTTGTATCCGCTATTTTCGTGCAACAATATCAGAGTATTGGGCTTAATATCATTCAATGTTAAACAACTCCAGATTAAAGATTAGGCAAGTTATAATTATTTGTTGTATTTTGATAGAATATACGCACTAGAATAAAGTAAAAACATAAGAAACTTTGCAGGTTGCATGACCCATAACACATGTATTTTTCCTTTAATTTTCAAACAACTTTCTTAGACATGTCCTTAAATTTAAAACTAGAGTAAAGGTCCCCATTTTGGCCGAAATTGAGAGAACATGGTTTAAATTTAATAACAATAGTACGTGTATTTTGTGTAATGACATAAAGATAATGAGAGACCGCTGAAGAGGTCGACGATCATGCAAAAAAAAAAAAAAAAAAGGAAAGAAAGAAAAAAAAAAAGGATAACTAAGGAACTTTATGGCCAGCATGTTTCTGTAACCGGCGCGTGTTATACAGCATACAGGGCCTAACTACATGGACCAGCTAGACGGTCGATCTTACGGATCCTCTGAGTGTTGAAGACGCCCGTGCTGGTTTTTGCTCAATGTACCTGGTCACCAGCCCGCGTATAAGAAAAAGAGAGACAATGTACTTTTACTCCTACGTATCGCATACGCTTTGTTTTAAATAAGTCATGCTGGTCCGAGCGAATTTTTGCCTTGGCCTATTTTGGTGTAGAAACTAATATATACAGGTGATTTTGCTTGTGATGTGACTTAGTGTCTGGGTCATGAAGGAAAAAATCGTGGTTTCAGAGTTTTCAAGATGCGCCGTGGTCGCAGAATAGGATCTAACACCCATAGTGTGTGACCCTAAATTGCACCAAAAACTACAAGTTCAGTGCCTGAGGGGGTCAATATATCTCAGCCGCCATTTGCCACCTGCCAATTCTAAGGGAAGAAACCTTTTTTTTTCAGATGCACAATAATATGTAATGCTATCAGTAACTATCGGATTAATTAACTTTAAATTAGCAATCACTGCTCATCGGATATAGCTCTATCAATGGCCTGAAATTAAAAGACTTTGCCCTCACTGTTTATGTAATGTTTAAATGCCAGTTCTTCTGCAGCTACTTTTCGTATCAGTTCCCTATTCTATAACTGCTATTTTGTCTCCATCTGCCAGTTCTCTCTACCAGCTAGCAGTTATTCAACAGCTGGCAATTCTCCAGCTGCAGTTCTCTTCAAGCAGCCAGTTCTGCATATCAGCAACCAGTTCTTCCACAGCAGCCAATTATCCCATTGCTACTTTTCTCCCGGCTGCAATTTGTCCCCCGCCTACCAGTTCTTTCCAAGCAGTCGGCTCTCACTGTCACCTATCAGATGCTATCTGCCAGGAATTTCTAATTAAGCTGCCAGTTACCTCACCAATAGCAACTGCTCTCAGCTGCCAGTTTATTCTTCAGCTACAAATTCTCTTTATTAGCCGAAAGTTTTTCTCTAGCTGTCAATTCGTGTCGGCAATAGGCAACTAAGGAAGAGCTGAAATCTGGTACTTTAATTTGCAATTTGACAAGAAGTAGCGTACTGGATTGGGAATTAGCAGGTGGGAGCGAACTGGCCTATGGGTCGGGAGACCTTAATTGAGATAGAGCAAGCCATTGAGAGAGTTTGCAACCTAGGAGATATTTGGCAGCTGGCAATGAACTGGCAACTTTGTCAGAAATGGGCAGCTCGGAGAAAATTGACAGCCAGACCAGAGAATGTTAACTGGAATTGGATTTTCTAGATGCTTGAGAACTGCTGGCTGGATCAGGAATTGACCACCGATAGAGGAAGGATTGCTGGATGAGAAATGGTGTTCGAAGAATCAATAGCACGAAAATTGGCTCTTCGGGGAAATCTGCTGTAGAAAAGAGAAAAAGTTTCAGCTGAGCGAGAGCTTGCAATTGGGTAAAAATGGTGTTTGGGGCAGAATTGACGAACGCGAGGGATGTGGCAGCTAGAGAATAGCAATGGACTGAAGAAGAAGAAGAAGAAGAAGAAGAAGAAGAAGAAGAAGAAGAAGAAGAAGAAGAAGAAGAAGAAGAAGAAGAAAGAAAAAGAAGAACTGGGAGCTAATAGAAAAAATCTGCAGCTGAAGAACAACTGGGAGCTAACGGGGAGAACTGGCAGCCCATTAAAAGAATAAAAGGACACTGGAGAAGCACTGAGAGCTGACAAACACAAAAAACTTGCAGCGAGAGAACTAGGAACTGATAAAGATATTGAAGGTGCAGAAGAGCTGATAACTGTGGAAGAACTGGGAACTAGAGAAGAAAATCTAGCTGATAGAAATAACCAGAAGCTGAAGAATTAGCAGCATAACTGGCAACTACAGAAACAGGGGCTATTGATTGGGCAAACTTACAGCTGGAGGAGAACCGGCAGCTGTTGAAGAACTGGTAGCTGATAAGGAAAACTGGGAGCTGGGAAAGAAAAAAATGATTCCTGATGGAAAGAAATGGAAGCTCGAAGGGAGCTGACAGCTGGGACAAACCTGGACATATGTGCGACTTCCTGGGATAAGTTAGCAAAAATAATGAACCTCCGGCTTGTTAGCTGTCTGTTGATATAATGAAACACCAAGGTCTAGTTGAACCTACTGGGTTTATTTTACACACAGTATAAACCGCCAAAATAAACCTGTCAACTGAAGGCTGTTGGGGCAAATCCCAGCCTTTCTTGCTCAGAAAAATTGCATTGTATACCCATCATGCCCATTGTGTAGTAGGTCGAGAGCGACCAAGTACACGCACGAGTATGGTACTCATACGGGGCAAAATCATTGCCGCGTGCGTACAGTATTTAAATATCGGCGCGGATTCACAACCCAGCGCAGAAATACTTCAACCATTAAAACGTCATGACGTTTCTGCAAGTATTAAGTCGGTCGGACTTTTGTTAGAGTATTCAAGCTGTTGATCTATGTCAATGCCGCTAAAAGCCCGCGTGTGTCTCATTACTCGTGCTAGTCGAAGAAAATTTGCGCCGGGCGAAATTAAGTCGGCAGATGTAAACCTCAATGTATCAGGCCTCTTAAGTGTGTTACAGTACTACCTGATCCTATAGAGTTGGAATTAGCTTCACGTACTCAAAGTTGATTTACTTGTTCGAATTTTTATGATCTGCTATTTGTGTATCCGTCGTATCTGCCCACAATGTAAGTTATTTGGCCCAGTAATAACAATGCAAGTTCTGCGTCCAAATAACACGGATCTCATTATTCATGCTATTCGAAGAAAATTTGCGCTGGGCGAAATTTAGTCCGTCAATGCAAATTTCAATGTATCAGCTCTCTTAGGTGTGTCACAGTACTACCTTATTCCAGAGAGTTGAAATTGGCTTCACGTACTCACATTTGGTTTACTTGTAGGAATTTGTATGATCTGCTAAATGTTTATCCGCCGTGTCTGCCCACAATGTAAGTTAGTTGGCCCTGTAATAATTGCAAGTTCTGGGTCCAAATAACATGTGCTATGTCTGTACACTCTTGATATAATTATTGCATATATATATATATATATATATATATATATATATATATATATATATATATATATATATATATATATATATATATATTTATATATATATTTATTTATTTATTTATATATATATATATATTTATATATATACCCATATTATATATAGATATATATGCAGTAATTATATCAAGAGTGACATGTATGGTTACGATTAAGTTTTAATATATATATAAATTGCATGCTATAATTAACAATTCTACCGTTACGGTACTAAAATGAAGACAAGTCACCAAAGATATTTCCCGCTCATAACATACATTGCATATTGTCTTTCGACTTGCGTTATTTTTTACATTGAGTAACTGTGCATTTACATCTTAAACTAAAATATCACAAAGGTGAATATAAAAGAGAATGATGTCAAAAGGTAAAGTTAAGTGGCCAAGCAAGCAAGTCTGAAATATCTAAATTACTGAAACCAAATTTTCTAACAATCTCTGGATATGTACAGCAAAATTCGTAGAAGCATTTAATGCACATGGCACATGCAGAATAATTATGCCCTGTCAGCAATACAAGCTGTTGTTGCCAATAATATTGAAAATG
>OZ026619.1:62284012-62330949 GCA_964020975.1 Hermodice carunculata
GATTCAGACAACCTCCGTAAAAAGACCATTTATACATTAAGACATTAATTTACAGTTCCGGTTTCTTTCATCGTCATTTCTAGCCCATTAAAAGACGCCTTTCCTTCTGATACCATGATACCACGTTTTTTCAGTCCCTCAGACTGTTGTAATTGGGAGGTGGACTGAGTATATATATATATATATATATAGATATATATATATATATATATATATATAATAATATATGTATATATATATTTATATATACATATATACATAGAGAGAGAGAGAGAGAGAGAGAGAGAGAGAGAGAGAGAGAGAGAGAGAGAGAGAGAGGAGAGAGAGAGAGAGAGAGAGAGAGATGAAGAGAGAAGAGAGAGAGAGATAGAGAGAGAGAGACGAGAGAGAGAGAGAGAGAGAGAGAGAGAGAGAGAGAGAGAGAGAGAGATATGTATATAGGGGTCGATTTAATACTTCCTCTGTTCAAATGCTTTATTGTTAAAACACGTAATATAAACCTTCATTTCAGTATAAATGCGTCAATACGTTCCCCGAGCGTCATAGCAAATTTACATGCACACAATGCAATGTAATTTTGATGCTGGGGCATGTGAAAAGTTCGCTATCGTCGTTTCATTGTTGTTTTCCACAATGATTTAGAAGCTCAGTCTTTCTATTTTGTGTTAGAGATGTACCGTGCTAGTTGTTGTACGCTTCTGGCTATATTTCTACATCCACTTGTGGCACATTTTAAATCACTAATTAACAGTATTCCTTTGTTTAGCGAGTTCACAAAAAATCCAAACTTCTCGCAAAGAATTTTCTGAGCTTTACACGTCCACATTGTATTTGATCTTACTTTTCCAATATATTGCTTTTTGGTAAGAGTTAATTTTATTTCCTTGCCTTTACCAGCAAATTTCACCTCTCAGTAATTATGGGAAATATATGTATTGGCACATCCAGCAAAGCTCTGATATATTTTGCTCGAAGCCCGCTACAAAAATGTATGTCACTCAGTTTCTTGCATACTCGTGGTCTAGGTCGGGCTACCTATAGCATTGACCTCTCTCTCTCTCCTCTCTCCTCTCTCTCTCTCTCTCTCTCTCTCTCTCTCTCTCTCTCTCTCTCTCTCTCTCTCTCAATACATAGCTCTTCAGACAACTTTAAAATGTCACGCAGACTAAACAATGCTTCATTTGCGGCATACAACCAAAAGTACGGGGCATTATGTCAGATTTTAGGCAAAATGAGATAACGCCTTTGTTTTGTATCATTGACCCAATGGTACTATATAAACCGAGAAAAGCGCTAGTATGGTGTGAGGAAGTGTGATAATTGAACATGTCAAAACGTAGTATCTTAGATCCAAAATGGATATTAATAAGGTAAAAATGCAGTATTGTAGACATACTGCGTTTTCCTCAGGAATATTAGAAATACTGCGTTTTACCTCGGAGTATTAGAACACGGTGCGTCTTACCTCTGCCATCATAAATTCCAAGTGAAAAAACAAAATCAAAAACAAACAAAAACAAAAAACAAATAAAGAAAACAAAACAAAAAAAAAAAAAAAACAATAACAAAAAAAAAAACAAACAAACAAACAAAAAGAACAAAAAACAAAAACCAAAAAAAAAAAAAAAAAAGCAGCATGTGATAACGTGATACACAGGTAGAATTCAGTAACTTTGATAGTTTGTACTGGTTTCATTGATTTTCTGCGATGTTTTTTTTTTTTCGTTTTTACAAAGGGGTTTTCTTGCACCAGTTTTTCAAACTATCATCCTGCCAGTGGTACCTCTTACAAGAAGTTGCTGCATGTCGGCATTAGCTTTGCCCAAAAAAGATAAACCGGCGAGAAGAACAACACAATGGGTGGGAGTGAAACGCTAGCACAGGAAGTTAGAGCTTGTGTTCGTGACCCAAGTGAGGAAATGATTGAAGAATTTTACACATGAAGGCTATGGGCCCATAGGCTAACTGCATAGACCGAATCATTTTCAACGATAAGGCATATTTTTTTAGGCTTGTTAAGCCCATCGTAGACATATATATATATATATATATGTGTGTGTATTTCACAAAATAGTCGCTGACTACTTAGATGAACCGACTACATGGCACAGGCCTGTGCATATTTTTTAATAACAGAAACTGAAACGATATTTTAAACGTCAAGACCTGGTTCTTTTCTATAATATTTCAATAAATAACCCTAATAGAATGAAAGCATTTAAACCAGTTTCATCTTTTTTCCCCTGCCAACTGTGCCTAGCGTAAGCTTCTGACGATGTAGCCTTGCAAAATCTAACAAGGTTTCGTTACGTCGTTGTCGACCCTTATTAAAAGAGCTTCTTAACACTAAGGTATGTTTGGAATCTGAATATTCTGACACAGGCCGATAACTACTAGCTTCTCAACTGGGTGAGATTCCAAATGACATCATATTTTCATTCAATTATTTTGCATTCATTGTAACTAAGTTGTCGAGTGCTTTCCCTCGACCAGCATCCATGCAAGTATTGTGAGACACGTTGTCATGAATGGACCATACACCTACATGTAATAGCTATGCACAGTCCAAGATTACACATTTGTCTATGGTGGATTCATTTGACTGAGGCTATGGCCCAACTAATGTAAATCTGTTTTAAATCAAATAATGCTCATTCTTGCAACGGTGTCGGACAGTACACATAGGCCCAATTTGAATTTCCAATGCACATATACAAATAAAATTACTTCCCATAAAGACCAAAAGACAGTTTTGTCGGTGCGAACTCTATAAATCTGTTGCTCGATCAACAAGTGAATCCCATTCAAAATTTGTAAAGGGTAAGGGGCACTCTAAATTTCTGAAGCAAGGACAAACATGCGGAAGTAGGCCTACAAGTCGTGTCGGTACCTGTTGTGGATAAAACCAGTTGCAGATCTTATGTTATTGTATTTTAGGATAATCAAGTGTCAGCCTGTTGCCCAAAGTCAAATTTGACAGGGTTCCTTTCCTGATGTCCGCACGTGTGTCCCCATTTTGAATGTTGGCATTTCTCTCTCTCTCTCTCTCTCTCTCTCTCTCTCTCTCTCTCTCTCTCTCTCTCTCTCTCTCTCTCTCTCTCTCTCAATACATAGCTCTTCAGACAACTTTAAAATGTCACGCAGACTAAACAATGCTTCATTTGCGGCATACAACCAAAAGTACGGGGCATTATGTCAGATTTTAGGCAAAATGAGATAACGCCTTTGTTTTGTATCATTGACCCAATGGTACTATATAAACCGAGAAAAGCGCTAGTATGGTGTGCAGAAGTGTGATAATTGAACATGTCAAAACGTAGTAACTTAGATCCAAAATGGATATTAATAAGGTAAAATGCAGTATTGTAGACATACTGCGTTTTCCCTCAGGAATATTAGAAATACTGCGTTTTACCTCGGGAGTATTAGAACACGGTGCGTCTTACCTCTGCCATCATAAATTCCAAGTGAAAAACAAAATCAAAAACAAACAAAAACAAAAAACAAATAAAGAAAACAAAACAAAAAAAACAAAAAAACAATAACAAAAAAAAAAACAAACAAACAAACAAAAAGAACAAAAAACAAAAACCAAAAAAAAAAAAAAAAAAAGCAGCATGTGATAACGTGATACACAGGTAGAATTCAGTAACTTTGATAGTTTGTACTGGTTTCATTGATTTTCTGCGATGTTTTTTTTTTTCGTTTTTACAAAGGGGTTTTCTTGCACCAGTTTTTCAAACTATCATCCTGCCAGTGGTACCTCTTACAAGAAGTTGCTGCATGTCGGCATTAGCTTTGCCCAAAAAAGATAAACCGGCGAGAAGAACAACACAATGGGTGGGAGTGAAACGCTAGCACAGGAAGTTAGAGCTTGTGTTCGTGACCCAAGTGAGGAAATGATTGAAGAATTTTACACATGAAGGCTATGGGCCCATAGGCTAACTGCATAGACCGAATCATTTTCAACGATAAGGCAAATTTTTTTAGGCTTGTTAAGCCCATCGTAGACATATATATATATATATATATATATATATATATATATATATATATATATATATATATATATATATATATATATATATATATATTTCACAAAATAGTCGCTGACTACTTAGATGAACCGACTACATGGCACAGGCCTGTGCATATTTTTTAATAACAGAAACTGAAACGATATTTTAAACGTCAAGACCTGGTTCTTTTCTATAATATTTCAATAAATAACCCTAATAGAATGAAAGCATTTAAACCAGTTTCATCTTTTTTCCCCTGCCAACTGTGCCTAGCGTAAGCTTCTGACGATGTAGCCTTGCAAAATCTAACAAGGTTTCGTTACGTCGTTGTCGACCCTTATTAAAAGAGCTTCTTAACACTAAGGTATGTTTGGAATCTGAATATTCTGACACAGGCCGATAACTACTAGCTTCTCAACTGGGTGAGATTCCAAATGACATCATATTTTCATTCAATTATTTTGCATTCATTGTAACTAAGTTGTCGAGTGCTTTCCCTCGACCAGCATCCATGCAAGTATTGTGAGACACGTTGTCATGAATGGACCATACACCTACATGTAATAGCTATGCACAGTCCAAGATTACACATTTGTCTATGGTGGATTCATTTGACTGAGGCTATGGCCCAACTAATGTAAATCTGTTTTAAATCAAATAATGCTCATTCTTGCAACGGTGTCGGACAGTACACATAGGCCCAATTTGAATTTCCAATGCACATATACAAATAAAATTACTTCCCATAAAGACCAAAAGACAGTTTTGTCGGTGCGAACTCTATAAATCTGTTGCTCGATCAACAAGTGAATCCCATTCAAAATTTGTAAAGGGTAAGGGGCACTCTAAATTTCTGAAGCAAGGACAAACATGCGGAAGTAGGCCTACAAGTCGTGTCGGTACCTGTTGTGGATAAAACCAGTTGCAGATCTTATGTTATTGTATTTTAGGATAATCAAGTGTCAGCCTGTTGCCCAAAGTCAAATTTGACAGGGTTCCTTTCCTGATGTCCGCACGTGTGTCCCCATTTTGAATGTTGGCATTTCTCTCTCTCTCTCTCTCTCTCTCTCTCTCTCTCTCTCTCTCTCTCTCTCTCTCTCTCTCTCTCCCTCTCCCTCTCCCTCTCCCCCCTTCTGGGATAAGTTTAGTGGGTCCAAAATAGATGATTGATATTCAGTAGCGACAGGGCGTTGTTATCTATTGCACATTTTATTTGTTTCTACTTACATGTAGCATTGTAGGCTTGGCAGATAATATTTAAGCAAATTTTACTAAATACGCAAGTTTGGAAGCTGAAGGAGATCTGGCTCTCTTGTGATTTGTCAGTGCAAATATGTTACCGTTTGAAACATGTTATATTTATAAATGGTCACCAAGGGTACAATTATTGGAATATGATTTTTAAGGCAGGAAAGCGTTGTGTATAGATATAGCATCATTGAGCTGACCCTCTCCGGCTACCCGTGCATCTTGACAAATTAATCACGTTCCTAATAACAAACCAGGTTTTGCTATCGTAAATAACAGTATTACGTGTATGCTTCGAGTCGTCTCGTCGTAATTATACCATCCCTTTCTCCATCATTTTTCACGGTGTCACTTACCTATAACTGACTACAACTCTCTTCAATCCTTTAAACGGTCAGGAAAATCAATTTGTAGTCGATTAGCAGAATTTTCATTGACGTTTTAAGGGAAGTAGACATCTTCAGTGTAAAGCAAGGCATACTCATGCAAGTTATGAGTAGGCTTTGTTCGTTCCATTTTGCACATTGCTGTGGCCTGATCTTTTCATGTGTTATCGATTATGGCAAACTGTTCGTTCGTACCTCTTTTGCTACTGGGATTAAGTGATTGTAACAACTTAATATTTGTGTTAATTTAGAGACAGATATACAAAAGGAGACTTTTTGCTGTTGAAATGAAGACATCGGTATAATATTCACGGTCCATGAGATATTACTGACGGCGAATCGGCATTTAGGACAAAACGAAATTAATGCTTCAAGCAATGCATGTTGGGTATGGTTTTCAAAATCGCCGACAAGCCCACATGCTAAGAGACACGGCAAATAGCAGTCAATACCATGTGTAGCGCTTCAATGCGGCATGCACAGTGAAGCAGCTACGAGAAACTTTCGCGTCCACTTAAGAGAATGCAAGGTCGCTCCTGTGAAAGTGATCACCACGAGTGAAGGACTTATACAGCGATAACAGGAGGATCTGGAATTGGGTAAGCTTAGGTATACCCTACTGAACTTCAAATGCGGAAATCCCGATGTTGAAACTGCCCTAGCTGCAGAGAATTATTGAATGACCGCCTAGTATTTTCTCAGCAGCGCTTTGGAAGAAATTTCTTGTACGATGTTGATGATGTTGCGTGATACGATGCATTTTCACGTGGCTTGTGAGCCGGTGGAAAATTGTCTGTGAAATCTACTGTGACCAGTCCTCACGCAACCGATGCTTAAACATTGTGACGCACAGGCTATGCATCAATGAGGAATTCAACTGGTCGAGAAAAGCCACAAGACAGACTCTGTCTGTCGCTACCTTTTTTGAGTTCCTATAGCATTATAAAGGAAGGCATTGTGAAGAGACATTGACTGCATTTGACCATTCCGTCGACCATGTTTCTTTCACTGTTAGGACTCCTATCCTGCGGGATGTACGTTTACGGAACACAGAGCAACATTCCAAAATGCAAGATAAGATGTGGTAAGTATTATTTCATACCCGTCAATCTCCTACCTCTTTCAATGCTAACCAGAAAATCCGTGCTCAAATGAGGTGCTATTATTATTCCAGATTCGACTTTTTTGTCCAATAGCTGTCATAAGAGCTTGCTCATTTGAAAAAAAAAAACATGTTCGAGCCACAGGTCTCCTTGGCAAACCAAAGAAAGCTGTTTACTTAGCTCAAAGCTCAAAATGCATGTGTAAGTGGCAATCATAAATTATCTGCGAATTTTGACAATTTGCCATGTTTTTAAATACCACTTTGATGAATTTAAAACATTACCTGTTTGGCCTGTGATTGAACAATGCAATTGCACTTATCAAAGGAACACTTGGATCATTTCTGTGCATCTGGCACCTTCAACTAAAATACCTAGTGACGACAGTGGCCTTTCAGACACAAAATACAGGACACGTACTTATATCGCTTTACTCTAGTCACATTTTGCACCATTGAAATGACTAGTCAACGTCAGGAGAAGTACTCCACACCATGCCATCCTTCGCTTTAGGTGCATAGAGTCGTTTGTACACAATGTTGGTATTATGAACGACAGTATCCACAGAAGTTTCATACAACAATTACTAGTATCATAATTATGAATATCTTACCAAAATTGTATATCCCTTAACTCATCATAAATCTGTCTGTGATTCGTGCATTTTCTAACTACTCTGTGCGATATATTAAACACTATGCAACACAACGTGGAGTCCTGCATAAAGACAGGCTACATGTAGCCTGTTAATCAGATAACCCTATTCCAAATGTGTTCATCAAGAAGGCGACTTTGCCAGGCAAGTGATAGTTTTCCTTGAATTGCGCTTTATAGCTAAGCACACTCGTCTGCATAGTAGATAAGTGTATGCTCTAGCCTTGCCCACTCAGACTAATTACACGCTCATTCAACTCAAACAACTGTTTTGCTGCCATGCGAAATGACTGTTACTCTGCATGAACTACAGAATCTGATATACATTCCTACGGACGATTTCAAATACAATGCAATCTCCTCCAATTAATTCCATCTTCGGAAAGGGACTATCTCTGTATTTTGATCATCAACTTAAATCCCGTTTTCGTTCATCCTTAAGAGAATCATGTCTATATTGAGGCTACTCACTAATAAGACCTCATTCTTAGCCTCTTAAGTGAAAATTCCCCTACGTGCACCATGTAATGAATAGGATTTCATCACTAACACCATAGTTTGTGTACAAAACAATGTTGGATGGGGGGGGGGGGGGTAGTTGCATGCCAATAAAACCATCAGGTAAAGTCTAGAAGTCATTTTGTATGCCAAATCATTTTATACATACAGCTACGTAGAAAGATGAGAGGAATTTTGTCAAGAATTCGTCACCATATATAACTTAGTGCCCACTTTATGATTATGACATAAGCTTTGTTGTGGTTTAAGCGTAAACAACAAACACTTGTCAGACTGAAGTTGTTGTTTGCAGTATAAAGCCTACTCTGACAATTATTTCACATACTTCTTTTTGAAAAGGTAAGGCAGACAAAATACATTTCGTGCCGGATACCCGAATAAAGCGCTTCACCGCATTCTTTAAATTGATGATCAAAATATTCGGTCAATTATCAGGTAATATTATGTTGTGCATATAAATATGCTTTGATTTTCTGGAAAATGTCGTGAGAGAATGGTAATATTGATTAGATACTGTTAAAGAGGGAATTGTATTCACGGGGAGGCCTGCAGCTGTATGCAAAAGCCATTTTAACCCTTTCCCACTCAAATCGCCCGGAAACGCCCGGATGTATACTGTCTACCGTAAATTTGTACTTAAAATTCTCCTTACAAACATTTTGCTGAGATATGTATGTGAGACCATTTATGATGGTACGCCCAAGGTCAATAGGTTTCCTTTGCACGGTGTGGGCACAATTCGCCCAACCCACGCCGATAAAAGTTATTGACTCAGTCCTACTCTGACCAGGAATGCGTTAAAAGGATAAATTTAATTTTAAACTACCAAATTTGAAGAAGCTTGGAATTTATTTACTTATTTATTTATTTATTTGTTTAGGTAGTTAGTTAGTTAGTTAGTTAGTTAGTTAGTTAGTTAGTTAGTTAGTTAGTTATTCATTTATTTCTTTATTTACGTATGTATGTATGTGTGTGTATGTATGTATACATGCATCTATTTATTTATTTATTTATTTTTTATTATTATTTTTTTTTTGAAGGGGGGGGGGAGGCACGTGCGATTGTGTTGGTTTCGGCTTGACGCTGATGTATAGGCCTTGCACATTTGTCCGTAAAGTTACCACACATGGCTCAATGTCGTCAAATTTGTTTGCTTCTTTCAGTCATCAAATATGACTGGTCTGCGAAGGTTAATTAGAGGTCTCGTAACTGTGTATCTGAACTGTGCGTACACAGCGATTATGATTCTTCTTGATATTACCACTGTCTGCAAGGTGGATGTGACCATGGGTACTAAAGCAGAAATGGCGTACATCCACTTCTCAAGTCTTAAGTGCATATCTTCATAGCTTGTATGAGAAAGGTCAGAGTTTTAGCGTCACCTAATTGCAGTATCACCTCGATCACCATAACGCTTACGATAGTAATCCATTTTGTGAAAGAGTTTAGTTGTTGTGAGGCAAAGTACGACCACTGCTCTCGTTTTCGCTGAAACGGTGTTATTCTATGACTTGTAGATTTCGATTAAGATTACATTGCCATGTTCTACACGAATTCTAAATTTAAATAGTTATTATTTTGGGTACCTCAATTGCGACTTTTGTGGAAATTGAAGATCGTGTGCCATGATGTGGCAGAGCCACAGTACAATCATCTTAATCTTCAACTGACTTTCACGCGGCAATTCCATGTTCCTCTTGCCGGTGCTGCATTTGCGTTCCTGCTGGGGTTTACATTCCCCAAGCGTCCAGTTAAGGACCACAGTGCTGCCCTTTGCAAGAAATCGCGTTGGTAATTTCTGTCCAAACTAATATTAGCCTGTCCCGTCTCATGATTAAGTCACAATGCACTCATTCAGTTCGGGACTAGCCATAGGACAGGGCTCAGAATGCTTCCTTGCCAAATAGTAAAACCTATGAATACATGAACATCCAAACATGTATCAATTCCAGTCGTGCTGTTCCTATAATAGTCTTTGCGATTACACCAGCAACAAGGCACGTCAACAGTGGGCTATAACTCACCCCCGGTATTTATGGACATACGAACTTGTTGAGATGTGCTCGTAAAGTGCATGAAAGGAGGGGATATTATCGATTATGTAGATATAATAGATACTATAACGGGGTTGGATTGTTTAGCTCTGATATGCAACAATTTTGTGGACACATGAAAAATTGGTTCGGTAATAATTTGTTCTTTAAAACCATTTCCGCGTGGAGTTAAAGGGAATCTTCACAGCAAAAAATAATAACACTTAGATGCTACCAAACTGTCATTAAATGGAGCAAACAATTAAGGAATGAATCTGTAAAGAGAAAGAGCGCCATCCATCTGCCTCTAATTGTGACACTACTTTCAATTAACCTGCCACCTATAAATCTCAGGTGAGACATGACCTCCGTCATATGCTCCCATTGGGGCCTGTGTGTGCTGCAATACTTCCTCGTGCAGCCGATATCATTATGGAGAATCAACAATAGAGGGCGTTGTGTTTCTCCTCTAGATGGTTCTTTAATCGTGAGGGCTAGAGCTGTGAGTTCCCATTACTTCCCATTGTAATTTGCAAATGAATAAACTAGAGATCACTGCGGGTAGAAGTACCAAATTTGGTATGGTAAACCTTGAAGTTAAGCTGACACGAGCTTCAAAAGTTATACTTCTTAAGCTTAAAAGGTAACCACTAAACGCAATGTTACTTTCCTCGACATATTGATATGAAAACATGGCTCCAGCTTGCAAAATTTGTGTGTGTTGGCTTGTGGCAGTGTATTGAGATGACGACACATAAAATTGCTATACGTGACCTTTTCTGTTGAGACTTATTCCAAAGAAAGGGAGACATACCTACAGCATAGTATGTTTCCCTAATCAGTCTCCCCTGTAAGTTGGAATTTTCGATACTAGACATAGACAAACTCCTTAGCCGATGAGAATATTTGCAGAACGACACTATTACAACATAATTCTTTTCCCTGTTTACAACGGATTTTTAGGATGCCCATGATACTTCGACGCTCACTATGTTGTGTTGATCATAAGCGTGTTTGACAATGTTCTGGCTTGAAATAGTCATGATGCTTAGAATTATACCAGTCAAACTATGTTGAATATCTAATCTTTTTGTTTGAAAATTTATGTTCGTAAAAACACTGCAATAGTCAACTTTTATCACTTAACGCATTGGCGCACGTGTTCTCTGGAACGAGTCTTTGTAGAGATATGCAAACTGAGTAATTTTATACAATCGGTTTGCTCCATCATATGTATTCTGCCGGATCCTTTGATCGAATTATGTCCACCGCATATGTTTATTTTGGTTTCGTTCTTGAAGGGATAAGCCATTGTCAGTATTATAATTCTTTTTGAAAACAGAAACGTATCAGCATATACATAATCTGTCACTGACAGTTTAGTGATAGTATCATTCTAACCTTGACCACTGCAGATTTTTCCGTGGAACGTAGAACTGGTTATGAGTACAAGCTTACACATGACCGAAATCCTGTCTATGTACATGTATATCAAGTCACACATATGTTGACTTTTTCATATCAAATCAACAGGGCTGCGGCTGTAATTTTCTTTTGTTCACCCTCCGAGGAAGGGCCGTTTCCTACAACAACAGGTTCATCTCCCCAGTCGACACGAAAAAACCCCAATATGCTTCGATAAAAAAAAAATTGTTCCTTTAATTTAACTGTAACATAAATCCGAATATGAGCTTCTGTTGCATAATTTTGGAGTTGCATAACATATCCCTGAAAGCCAAGTTTATGATCCTGTGCCCAATACAACCACAATGGGTCTGAACTTTAATTACGTCAAGGATTTAACAAAGACGTGCTGCCGATATTGAGGTGGTTTACAGGGCCTGTTGGCAGCAAGGGCCTTTGGGCGCCATTTGAGGCATGAGCGAAACATGCAAAGTTGCCAATTCTTTGTGTACCGTACTTTGTTTGCGTAAAGAGCTCAATGTCGTAAAAATTAATAATACTAATACCAATACAAATTCTAACAATAACAATAACATTAATCATCATCATCATCATCATCATCATCATCATCATCATCATCATCATCATCATCATCATCATCATCATCATCATCATCATCATCATCATCATCCTGAGATCTAAGCAATGACCCAAGTGCTGCCAGTTGTACTATTTAGCCGTTTGAAAGCTTTAAGGACGCTGCGATCGTAAGCGATGTCCGGTATGATATTTTAGTTATTCAACGGTGACATTCCACATATCATCGAAAGTATTATCGGCCGGTCGTTGCTGCAGAGAAAACTTATGTCTAATTTTGAAAGAACATAGAATTATAAGAATGATTATTCGTGAATTTTGCAAAAGTTGAGATATCGTGTTTTCTTGTATGTTAACAGAAATTGAATCAACAAATCACTATCTATTCAGTACATAGTTAGCGTAGTTTTAAATACTTGTCAATCCTTGGACTTTTCGAACCTTCGTGCTCAATCGGTAAATTTACAGGTACTCTTGCATAAGGTTAGCCGTGATTTTTACGCACTTAAATTTGTCACTTTTCTTAGCAACCAGGGGCACAACCAAGGGCCCTATAGACTGCCTGGTAGCATTTATATATTTGACCTCGGTCAGAGGGTAATATGCTTTTCGATCATAAATATTTCATCCCGAACAAAGTTGCCAAGGCCGCTATTCAGTGACTAAGATCGACTACGCATGCACGTGCAGATCTGGCCTTCTTTGTATCGCAGTTTGCGAATGAAAAATAGATCTAATACGGATTGCCGGCTGTCCTCGTTGTCAACAAAAGCGGTAAAATTATTCCGATGCTTAACAATTGGGAGACCGTTTCACGGACCACTAGCATGCTTGGCACATGTCATCGACGAAATTTGTTTTGCGGAGGTCATTAGGTCGGCTGAGGTCAGGTTATGAAGGTCGCAAAGGTCTAAGTTCTATGTCATTCTCGGTACGTCACACCAGTGCTGAGTGTGAAGAAAGGTTGGTCTCCAACTTTCAAAATCTGTTTTGTATGACTGTGAATGCTAAAACTGTATGTTCTATTATAAGCGCTATATCTTTCTATTGGGTCTTGATGTATGTTATGCACAATTTATGAACGTTTAACTCAAATGGATTTTCCTCTATACGTAATAAGATGCCACATGTTGCTTGTGCTATTAGCATTTATGTCACACTGATCTGATTCAGGCACTCGGTTGATTTTGCTTGATATTGCGCATTCTGATGTATTGCCTAACTTCATTCTGTCTGGTTGAACAAAGAAATGACGGGCCTTTGATTGTTTGAATGTTAAGGTTTTTTATTTATATTCTGCACTTTGTTGGATTAAACTTATTTTATTTCTTGAAAGAGAAAACGATTGGGGAGCAGGCAACGCCTATATGAACCCCTCTCGTAAAAAAGTGTTAAAACAAAACAAAACAAAAAAAAAAAAAACAAAAAACAAAAAAAAAAAAAACAATAAAACAAAAAACAAAAACAAACAAACAAACAAACAAACAAACACAAAAAATAAAATAAACAAAAACAAAAATTGGACGTGTTACAGGACAATACATGTACACAACAGCCATTTAGAAGATTCACATCACATTTTACGACACAGATAGTAAAGTACTGTATTTTGTTTGATATTATCTATCATAATTATGTGGAACAAATACGTTTTAAGTACAGAGTTCTGACTGCTGAAACGATCAAGCTGCGAAAGGATGAGATATTGCATGTGATAGAACATATTTTCTGTTTGCCGCTTCACTATCAGGGCATCCCATCTTTAATTTTAATTGGTTTGAACGACTAGATTTATTTACGCACTCGCTAATAGTTGTTAGATATACACAAGGTTAGGTTACTCAATCACGGGCTTGTGGTCATATCAAATATCAGATATAGCTATTTTTATGGACACACAAAGGTCATTAATTATAGTCTATTATGTGCAGAATGGTTTCTAGTTCTAAGAGTTTTATCGGACATACTTTTCGAGCGATAATAATGTTTACCGATATCGGAAATTCAATGTATTCAATGCAATGTACTACCTAATGCATGTGTAATACAACTGTTCTTTGTTTTTTTAGTTATAGGTTGTTTAAATAGTTTTATCTTCATCAATACCCATTAATTTTTTTTTCTCAAATCAAACCCTCAGCGTATTTCCCGATGTTGCGTTGCTCCCTCGCACAGCAATTTACAAACTGCCGCAAAACATGCAAACGCATTGCATACAAATAGGCATGCATAAAACTCAAGATCTCTATGTTATTGTAGGGAATGACCAACTTACTTTATGCTGGCAAGGATGCATAAAAAACCTAAAACCTCTGGTAAATGGGTATACGCATTCGCATCCCCCTGAGAGGACAAATTTTCATTTCGTTCGTTACCTGTGGATGAGGTGACTCAAACGGAGTAGGAGCGAAGACTTCCCAATGACACGACGCTGCGGATCAATCAACATGTATCTTGCCCCCATATCAATGTGTATCAATAATGAAGAATATTGTGCGGATTTATTCATACAAATATTCAATCCCCCAAAGTATGTATATTATGCTCTGATTATTTAAGCAAATTATGTTATATGCAGAACCAGATGGTTTCAAGTAGGCCCGCATAGGCTCATGTTACATTTTCAGGATTTTAAACGGGACCGGTGCAATTAAAATTTAGAGCCTGCACCGCCATTTTAGGATTAAATGCAGATCGTAAACTATGGGGCCTCGTGATGGAATATGCGATTTATGTGGTAACGATACGGAAGAATTTATCATTTCTTTTTCACATGCCCCATCTTTGGCGATCTCAGGAATAGACTATTTTGGGATCTCGAGGAGGAACTAGAGAACTATGCATTATATGTTTGCCAAAATTTTATGGCATCCTCGATGGGTACCCAGATATGTCATTTCATAGGCAATATCGCCCAATGCCTAAGTAATGAAGCTTGTACATTTATGATGCTGGTCGTCAGTTTCTCAAAGATGCCTTTGACCGACGAAATTCTTCAACCTAGCTAATACTTTTGACGCTGATGGTTTAGCGGGACCTCTCTTCTTATGCTTGTCAACGTGACAAATCCGTTTTTGGTTCCTATTTTCATTATAATATGTATTTTAAGCTTTATGTGTATGTTTTTCCTATGTGTGATATTTTTTCTTGTGTAAGTGTAGTGAATCATTATACACATATCTTTTATTGGACGCGCCTGCACTACTACCGCGATGCTAGGCGACCCCGGACGAAATTCCGAACGAATAAATAAATAAATAAATAAATAAATAAATAAATAAATAAATAAATTAATTAATTAATTAATTATTAATAATAATGATAATAATAATGATAATAATAATAATGATAATATAATAATAATAATAATAATAATAATAATAATAATAATAATAATAATAATAATAATAATAATAATAATAATAATAATAATAATAATAATAATCCGGGGATTCCAAACTATAATTTCAAAATACGAAACATATCTTTCCTATTTCCTGATAACACAGTGGAAATGTTACGCTGGAGCATTGCCCGAATTTGCATTGTTTAGAAAAGGTCGCAACAGAGCCAGACATATAGGTGGCCTGAATCTAATTAAGCTTTTTCTTCGACGTTAACTTGCTCTCCTCTATTGCGATTTTCGGGTTCCACGAGGTGCAGCGTTGCCAACCCACCAGAATAGGTTGTGAGGCTCCCAAAATTACTTCGGAAAATAACATGAATTGAACACTTGTGGCCTTTCTCGTAGACATTTATGGGTATTTGTCTTAATGTTTTACCCGTTTTGATAATGTCTTTAAATTCTGCCTTTTGTCTGCCGACCTTTTGACCGCGTAGTCAGTCAGTACGGAGAGGATCGGGGGGGGGGGGAGTGGCCTCCTATGCACTTCTCTTCTCTTCTCTAATTTGTTTCTATTCTACATTTGAATATATTCACTTGGAAAGAAATGCAAACTGTTGTTTCTACTCATCCTCTCCCACAAACAAGCCACTGAATGATCAACAGTTATAAGACGAATATGAGATATTCTGACTTAATACATTCTTTGCGACTTTGATTCAGCTTTACTTGAATGCACACAGGCTTACGTCATATATATATATATATATATATATATATATATAGAGAGAGAGAGAGAGAGAGAGAGAGAGAGAGAGAGAGAGACATATATATATATATATATATTCTACAAAGTTGTGGCCAAAAAAATCTACTTAATTGCCAGATATGATGTTTATGATGGTGACTGACAATAACAGGCATCAGTGACAAGTCAGTGGTGCACAGATGACATTGAAGCAATACATGGACTTGTAATTACAAAGATCCTTACTCATAATAAATAGTTGGTGAAAATGAAGTCCTCAAAATGCATGTTCTCACGTTCATTCTCGTCTTTTAATATTATCAAAAACATCTGATCATAATCTTTTGAATGATAATGTACCTTTATGATGTATGTATCTTTTTGTGTCCTGTGCAGAAGCTGCTGAAGCGCAAAATATCAAAAACGAGCCTCCTACCCATTGTAAGCCTTTGACTAATGCTCCGGTGTACATTCTGTCCAACTGACGCATTTTGCATTCAAATATTTTGTGATTCATGGTGTAATTACGAAATCAAAGTGCGATGTTTTTCGATTTTACGACACATGCCGGTTAACCTGATACAGGGCTTTGTCCCATGCTTTGCCGCACGATATGAAAATATATTGCTTCTAGTAAAAAGGGAGCTTTGGGCACCAATGTAAAACGGTCAAGCTGCAGTAAGACGTATTGTCTCCAGAGCGCGTGGTATTGAATGTCTTCAGCATATTCTCAACTAACATGACGTCATTCTATCACAATTCTCCTTTCACTCCCCTCATTGCTTCTAAAGAGGTCGTTTAATATATAAGACAAAATTGACATTTAGGGTGTCCATGTACATGTAGCTGGCAGCATGAAGATTTGTTGGCACGATTATCATAAAACCAATATAATACAGCGTTACATAAATGGTCAAAAGATATAGTTAATTCTATAATTTGCGACCAACTTAAGTCCATTGTAATCTTTCAACTGAGGGCAAAAATTCATAAACTAGAGAGGTTGTCCAAATGCTGTTGGCAGCGTTCATTTTTCAAGCAAAACCAGACGTTTTGCTAAATGATTATGGTTTATTATTTTGCAGGGCGCCATATGTTTATAGAGAGAGCAAGTGTTAGTTTAGATGTCAATTCCTTTGTTCGTCTATCAGATATGGGATTTGTATGAATGATTGGGTATCTTAGTGAATCCGTTAACCTTCAGAGATCCAATGTGGATGTATTGGCATGCAACTTATTCCCGCTGAAGTCATCAGTGAGTGCCTGCCGTCGTAAATATCGTCTGCTTCGTTTCTATCATCAGTCAACGGCGCTCCACGACGTACTTTGGCAGTCCACCCAAAGGGCACCGAGGATAGTTGTTGACGCAGTCTTCAAAGGGTTGAAGATTTTTACGTGATAAATATCTAAATTTTAAGGAAATATGTTTCCCGACGAGAATGCCATCGTGTAATTATCTAGCACCTTAGTCACACAATACTGCGAGGCCAGAGCTCTATATCATTATATAGCAGACTGTTGATATATTCCAGACATTGTTTCAATATTGCCAACACATTTAACTTTACAAATGACCAAATGGGACCAAAGATCACGTGCGAGTAGACTAAGTATTAATCTGATAGTGCGCTGTGTTTCCTCGATCTACAGTTTGAATTTTGAACCATGTGTAGGCTCAACTGCCTTGATGCAAATGGCATGTAGGACGTATTGTCGCTGCCGAGGCATTAAGATATGGGAGGGTTTAATACGCTCACGTCAGCCCAGCAAAAGCAGGTGATATAGAATGTGCACATGTATACCGTGTTGGTCTTGCAAGTTCGCAATAATAGACTTTTAAGTTTAGTAAATTGGCAAGGTCTGGAAGACTTAGCGAGAGGCGCTTAACGCAGTTATCGCAAACTACCATGGGTGATTGAAAAATGCAGTCAATTGGTGTTGCTCTGCGCCGAATTGACGATGCACCGGATGATTTGCTTATGAAAAATCGCAGAATAAAACCATCAGCACGATTGATTTCAATGGTTGAGTTCAACATCTTACTAGCAAACTCTTCTAGACTTATTAAATCGTGTGCTCTGCACCATCGTGTGTTCCGTGTTTTGAGGCAATACAGGTTCCCTTCAGATGACTTAATTTGACAAAGCTAAGGATTTTGTTACCCCCGTGATGAATTCATTACAGAAAATCACAAGGACAATGTCAAAAGGGACATCACAACAAGTCAGTGTCAGGGAGGGAGTAATACGAGGACTGCGATGAGCACAACGTAAGTGATAATGGTTCCTATATCAAGTGTATCGTGACATGTGATAAGTTCTCTTCCACCCCGACTCACAATAAATGTTATAAAGGTGACAGGTCTTCTCCCCAGCCAAACATATCCCTCCCTATAGACGTTGTGGCCACAGAGCCTCATGCAGACGTAAATGATAAAGTAAGCATGACAGGCAAAACAGAAATTCTCAAAGGGACCCAGAACCGCTGAACCTGAATTAAAACGCTCGGGTTTCCGAGGTGTTTGCCCCACCTGACACACAGTAAGCACGTAAATCCAGGAAGCTGCGTTCAAGAAACCATAATCAGGAAAACGATGTGTCTGCTAGTGTAAAGGATTCCACTGGGGCCATTAAAAAAAGGATAAAATAAAACATCTTGTTGCCAGGCAGGGTCAACATGAAACAAAAACTTTGTAAACAATAAAATACGACAATCAGCAAAAACTACCTACAGCAGAAAAGGACTATAAAGCACACAATATAAATAAGATAACGACAAACAACAGAAAAAGTAAACAAAGCCACGCAATCAACAAAAATCCTCTGGAGTGTTTTATCAGACATCATTGGCAATATGTAGACCCCCACGTCATAATGCATTACATGTATTACGTGATGCGTTGTGTCCCCAGGACTGTGTCGGTGAATCTGAAATGACACTTTTCGCTCTGTTTGTATGCATGCTAATTTTAGGATCTGTAAGCTATTTTTTCGGCACATAATATTTCCGGTGTAACACGAATACAAAATAGAAGATACATCAGTCCGTCACCAACCTCCGGCAAAGTATTTTGATCCAGTCAAAAGCACTGGACTCCCTCAAGCAGAATGATATGGACCTGACGAAGCAAAGAAAAAAATAAAGCGGTAAGGATAGCTGAGTGGTGTTAAACTCAGAAATAAAAATGTGTAGCTTAGGAGAAGGTCAACAAGAAAAGGACAGTACAAAAGCTTTAGTGACATGCAGCCGGATCGTACGAGATTGTTATCATACCAACAATGGTAGATATGTACAAAGCATGGTCAATAGGCGACGGCAAAGCAAATGACATCCAAACTTTTCTCACAAAAGTCAGATCCCAGTGTGTCGATGTTGCATCTAATGATTGTTAAAAATCAGTTGATGTTAAAAATGTCAGTTGATCTGCACTGTAAATAGGGGGAGGGGGAAGTTGCAAGTTTAGTGGGCATGTTAAGCATCTATCCGCGAACGGATTCATTAGCTAAATGTAAGGTCAACAGGCCAAGGCGCTATCTTATCTGAACACGTTCAGTGAGGTGTGTTCCTTTAATTAGGTCACACGCCATTCAATCCAAACTTCGCTTACTTAAAGGCCTGTGTGCAAACCTCATATTGCCTCGGGGAAGAAGGCCTCTTGGCCTGGGTGTTTGGACATTGATTGCACTCTAGCTAATCCTAAGTAGTAGCTAAATAAACTTGGGAGTTTGCACCTTTTCTGGCTTCGGTTGTGGGGTGACCATATTCCACACAGGCCATGCAAACTATGGGCAGTAATTGGGTCAGATACTTGTCTTCAACATTTGATTGATATCACAGCAGCCCATGCACAACAATGTGGACTACGTCTAAAGCTAGGGCCAGGACGTATAGTGGCACATGCTTATGTTTCAAGCCTTGCCTGTACCAGTGGACATTAATATTAGTGGGCATAATCCTCATCTCTACAGAAAAACCAAACTGTCAACTACCAAACGTTTATGGCCTTCCTTTGACGTGGAATGCTGACACCGCAATACGAACGTGTCGTATAATTTGCAAGTATAGGCATGATTTCAACAAGACTGTACCAACAACTTCTTGTCACCATGTCTGCAATTTTACACCTTCTGTAATAGGAGAGCAATGTTGACATCTATGCTGCTTTTGGTGACAGTGAAACTGAGGACTTTGAATGCTTTGATCTGAATGTTAAATAATTGGAAATACATATGTGTAGTATAAACTTTTGTGTGTAAAATTATGCCCCCCCCCAAAAAAAAACAGTGCAAAGACATATATGTTCATGCCTATATGTGAAATTCCAAGTGAGAGTGAAAGGGTGAAAGCAGATTACCACTGCCGATGTGAGTGCCATATGGCTGCCTCAAATATTTACTGAAGTATCTTATCAAAATATTTGATTTGTCTTTTTAAAAAGACACTAAATCATTCACCATGTACTTGATCGCAGGCAAGCACGTATACATGTATGCAGCAGGTATCTGACCCAATTACTGCCCATAGTCTGCATGGCCTGTGTGGTATATGGTCCTCCCACAACCAGCAGCCAGAAAAGGTGCGAGCCCCCAGTTTATTTAGCAACTACTTATGATTAGCTTGAGTGCAATCAATGTCCAAACACCCAGGCCAAGAGGCCTTCACCCCCCCCCCCCGGGGGGGGGGGGGATATGAGGTTTGTACACAGGCTTTTAACATCGAAATGTACAGAAATGGAACATGACCTATTAAAAGCAATTGGTTTGAATGACTGTTTGATTAAATCAGAATTTTGATCGTGTTTGTTATCTAAAGGTTAGTTTACAAATAATGCATGGGAATTTATGTGTAATTGATCTCCAAGGGCTGATGACCTTCAATAACACATGAGCTCCCCTGCATCATTTGTTTTATAATATAGGCAACCATATAGTAGATCTATAGCGGGTAAAGTTAATTGATAGATCGGTTTTGACAACAATAAAAGACCAACTTTTAATACTATCAGAAAAAGGTCTGAAATAACAAATAACAACAGGTACTAGTAAGGCCTGCAAGTCTCCTTGTACTTTGTCAAGTCAACAGAGTCAACAGTAGCAATAGAAATGAATACACTTATAGGCCTGGGATAATAGGTTGAACACTAAATGATTCATCATAACAGGTACATGATTGGCAGGTTCATATTTATTCTTGAAATTGAAAACAACACTGCAGTTGTCGAAAAGAGTAGTCATGCAAAAAGACCATTGCTTACCACGTCATTTAACGGTAAAAAAGGAATCTCAAACATGTGTTATTGATCATGAGCACCATGTGTTATTGATCCTTAACACAAACCCTGCAAAGACCCAAAGGCCAATCAGTGCTTGTCTGTTAATCTAATTATAATAACCTGGTTTTATAAACAGGCTTAATATATCCACGAAACAAGTGCAGGTATCAGTAGATGATAAAAAGAGAAGTTAAATTTGTTTCTGCTTACCAGGATAACTGAGCAAGTTGCATAACGAAAGGTTACTCTGTGTATTTAATGACCTTTGACCTAAATCAGCCAGTGGCTACAGTGTGCTGAGGTAGCGACTTGGTTTGTGGGTACAGACGGGTCGTCATGACCTCGCGTTTTACAGAAGGAAGGCCTGCATTTGTACACTCCCATTACTTTTCATGGCAATTTGCAGATCAAGAACTTGAAAACCTCTGCAATAATAAACACCACATTTCTCAAAATAAGTCTTTTTGTGCAGTTGAAATACTAAAGCTATGTGTAACCTTAGCGGTAAATTCGACCTAATTATTCACTGTCGCCTTGAAATTTAACGCAATGAGAATACATACCTCTAGCCTTCAAAAATTGTGCGTGTTGGGTTGTGTTTGGACCATATACATATAAAAACTGCTTACTGTTACCTCTTGCATCAATACATAGGAACATGCTAAAATTGGGTATATTTTCATTAAACCTGACCTGTCCAATAGCTTGTTGAATGGAATAATGAAGACTGTAACATGGTGAATTCAAATTGAAGCTCGTTTCAATGGCTTCACAGAAACAAACATACCCACATATATAAACAGTGCAACAGGCACTGCTTTCCTGAAGAAAGCTATTGGCACCACTAATTTCACCTGCAACTAAGCTGTATTCTGTTTACAGGCCACACGAGTCGGGTGTAATTCAAGAAGATATAGTTTGGTTTAAATAAAAGTTTTTTGTAGCAGATCTGTTCATGCCCTTTTCCTACCACATATTGGGAATCTCTACATGTTCTCACAAAATAGTGAATCCCAGCCATCAAGGCGCTTTCTTTCTTATGCTGGCCTTGTTGACGAGCGATTCTCTGCAGGATCTAAATAAGGAAAATGATTGAAGTTTGTTTATACCTGCGATTTTCTCGTTAATGTTCCACGGCGCTCCTTTGATTTCATGACCACGTTGTCCCTCGAGGTAAGCAATGTACCGATTTATACTGCCTTTTCAGCTGCACACCTGCGTGTGATTGTTCTATTTTCATTGCAAACTACAAATCAAACGCATGATGTTTGCCTGCCTGGAACTTGTTAACGTGTCATGGACACAACCATCCTTGCAGCGGTTGTGTCGGTTGCAGCAACCAGATTGTAAACTTGCAGAAATTAAACGGATAGATGTATCTAACGGGTTTCGGTCCTCAGTAAATCAAGTGCAGACATTATTTAATTGTATTGGGAAGGTTACTATTTCACAAAGGTCTGAGGAGAAACCTTGTGCATTTTTATGCAGTCTGCAATATGTGGTTAGGATTAAGTGGCAATGGGTCCCTTCATGCGATGGGTGGGGCGAGCAGGCGACATCGGCTTCAAAAGACGAATTTCCCATACATGAAGTCATGAAGTGAAAATACGATGTTTAATAAGCCGATCACGGTCCAGCAAGGTCGCAGGAAGTCCTCCTGAACAAATCCGCCTCAGATATTTCAGTACCTGAACACCAGAAAACCGTATGCAGACATGCAATTTCTGGTGTCATGGTTACTAAATGCAAGGTGTGGCCAGAGGGTACGTACAATTAGATTCTGCGAGGCTCACCGGGAATAAGACAAAAGAAAATTGCCGTTAATATCACAGGTCAAACCAAGATGCCTGGTAATCAAAAAGGTGGCAGTTGAAATAAAAATAGACAGAAATTCCCAAGGGTTTTCAATAGCATATTGTAACTAAAAGATTTTACCTGCGGCAAAATGAAGAGCAAGAGGTAATCTTTCGGGAAAAGTTTTTTTTTTTAATTTTTTATTTATTTTATTTTATTATTTTTTTGTATTTATCTATAACAGAGAGTGTCAATGACAGAAAATGTTAATCAAGATAATGGGGCAGCTCAGGAGATGTTTTGCTGTAGGTGGGTGGGTGACACCAGAAATGAAAAGAAAAAGGTCGCGGAGTACCTTAGGTTCCTGATATCACAATACGGGAAAAACATATTGATATCACGAAAAGATGACTGAAAACGATTAAGGATAGCAGTCATATGTCAAGGTTGGAGACATGTTCTCATGGTCGGACTTCTTAATTTTTAGGATGTTCGTAATTAAATGGTAATGACATGCAGACAAACAGAAGGTTCACTGTCAAATTGAATGCAAAATATACGGTCTTTCCCGGGCGCATTGGGAGTTTTTATGGAACCTTACCGGCCTGCGGGATTCACAGAAAGTGTCATCCTTCCGGTGATCTACTGTTGCAATTAACAGAAATATCAAGGACAAAAGTTTTTTGTCTACAGTCATGCATATGATCTTACATTTAAATTGTAGCGTGGTCCCTTAAAACCAGTAATTGGTCATGCTTGGGCGACGTTCGATTTGTTACTTTAAAAGAAGGTAATACTAGGAGAACTGGGATTACATGATTTAGGAAGAAACCAGAACACTTTTGACATCCAAGGTCAATCCCATATGCGCTTATGGACATAATGTTCGATAGATCACATAACCCTGGGTTTCACTAACAAAACCCCTTAGTTTTGAGACCTAAAATTCAGAGTTTTGTAGCAAACCACAGAGTTTAATGGGATTTTGTGAACAACAAAATCTATCTATCTATCTATCTATCTATCTATCTATCTATCTATCTATCTATCTATCTATCTATCTATCTATCTATCTATCTATCTATCTATCTATCTATCTATCTATCTATCTATCTATCTATCTATCTATCTATCTATCTATCTATCCATCCATCCATCCATCCATCCATCCATCCATCCATCCATCCATCTATCTATCTATCTATCTGTCTGTCTATCTATCCATCTATCTATCTATCTATCTATCTATCTATCTATCTATCTCTCTATCTATCTATCTGTCTGTCTGTCTCTGTCTGTCTGTCTGTCTATCTACCTGTCTGTCTGTCTGTCCATCAATCCATACGGTCATCCAGCTGGCCTGCTAGCTAGCTACCCAACTACATACCTACCCACCAACCCATCCATCCATCCATTTTATAATATTATCTAAAATTTTGCAAAACCTTGCGTTGTATCACAAACAACTGGGTTTTTGCACGAAACCCTAACTTTTTCTGCTGGAATTTCCTGGGATTTGTATTTTTCGCTTTCAGTTTTTTTTTTTTTTTTTTTTTTTTTTTTTTTTTAAACTAGAATTGTCTTAGAAAACAAAATCTTATAAAACTGAACATTTGGTATACAAAAGCCAAGAAGATGCATCAAAATGTCCCTTTCTAAAAAGTTTTGTGGTATTTTTTATCCACCGACCCAAATGATAGGGTCTCAGTGCAAAACCTTTGGGGTTTTGTGGATTGAAAAAAGAACGGAGCAAAAACCCTTGGTTTTGATCGCAATCGAAACCCCGAGTTTGTTACGTCACAATACTTAGGGATTTGTGAAGGTTCATAACGCTGGGTTTCAATTAGTCATTTAATACACATATACCCTTCAGTAAGAGACCATCGTGCAGTACCTTCCTTTAAAATACGAACATGTAACGTTCCTGCACTGTTATTATTACTTTTATTACCCCCCCCCTTTCCTGTTTATCTAATTTTTCGATTCAGCATGAACTGCTGTCTGCTTGAGGGTACTACAAACGGCCTTTGCTCGCCTCTTCAGATTACGTTTAATTTCTGTTTTTTTCTCTTCTTCATAAATATTTCTATGTCCACGGACTGTGAAATAAGCCAAATCGTACTGAAGTCATGAGCAAAGTCCTGGGCATATATGCGCAAATTTACTCTACTTGCATGTATTTATCTTGCATAAAATAGGATGGTACCCCCTGATTGGTTGGTATATCCCTTGGGTGGCAACGTGTGAACTGAAGGATTTGTGACGTTACAAATCCCTGGGTTTCGCAATCGTATATCACAACAATACCCAGATATATATCTGCAAAAGCCAGTATGTTTTAATAAATGAAATACCAGAAGCAATGTATACGCATTTCTATTGAATGAAAACCCTTGCCACTGTTTCTGATACTGAAAACAGCACAACTCCTTGGGTTTAGCATGCAAAGCAAGAATATTGTGTGCAATACGGAAAGTTTGGGAATGGCGGAACCTAATGAATTAACAAAGCAGCACACAAGGTTTGCATTAAAAAAATAGGTTTTGCACAAAACCCAGAGTTTCGTCTCAAGAATCTAAGTTTTGCAAATTTTTAAACAGTACAACTTCCAAACAGGAATTTGTTCTGTTATTTTATGTTATTCTACAAAACATTGCAGTTCGTTGCAAAATCGAGGGTATCATCCACAAATCCGTCTGTGTTTTAAAGAATCTCTGGATTTCAGTATGAAACACACGGTCTTTGCACGAAACGTTTTACATACAATACAACTTCTGTATGCGTGTGGCACAAACCACCATGATCCATCACAGCAAATGGAACATAAATTTATAGACTACCTGGTATAAATTTAAAGATCAGTTAAGCAAAGGTCTTTCCCAATTGAATTTTGATGCATTCAATATCAACCTCCCAAAGTAACACGCAGTATCTGATTATTTTGCAATTTCAGTAAGTTGCACTTTTAACTTGTTAGCATTTACGCAAGACGGAAAAGAGTCACTGACATAGAACTGATGCTCGTTAATACACATTAGCAGGCACCTTTTCCGGCAGAAAGTGCTCAATTTTATTTTGATGATTACTGCCAGAAATACATATTGATGCTGCATTTTACCTTTGTAAACGAAAGAAAATACTGCATATTACCAGTTTAAAATGTAATACTGCGTTTTACCTCTGTACATTTTTTCTGGTATATTGGCGTAAAATCCCTATTTTTCTATCACAATTCCAATATAAACCCTTTATGTAGGGCCCCAGGGCCTCGTTCGAGAGGTGGTGGGCTGATTGTAGTAATCTAATCTGTCGGTCCTTATTGTCTGACCTTCTGACTGTCGGTCTATTCACCTGCTTACATCTGGATAAGGCTCTCAGATGATAATTTCTTAACAAATTCGTCGCGTTTTCGTTTTAGTTGGTCACAATATGTGTCTTGGTAGGACCTTGCCAGGGGTGCTCATGGGTTACGTTAACATAACATTTAATGTCACAGGGTTCGCTGAGTTCAATATCAAAGAGTGTGCCAAAGTAAATTGGTTTACATGAAGTATATCCAGAAAGGTCTGATAAAAGCTCTTCAAACTTGGACAAAATGTGTATTTTTGGTAAACCCTTGCCTGAATTTTGCCCAAACGGCCTTGAATTAAAGGCAAATTATGCAGTTGCCCAAAACTATTTCAGTATTTCTTATCCGATCGGGTAGGTATCAGCATGTACTTCTAATAGGTTATACCCCATTTCACAGTACAGGTTTATTAAGGTTTGGTTAATTTTGGTTACAGAGCCAGCTGAAAAGCTAGTTACAAAATAATCATATCCCACGATGGGGAAGGCAGCATGGTTTTGTTTCACGTTTGTCTGCTGGGAGAGTGCACTCATCCTAGTTTTCCATCTCCCAACCCCCGACATAAAGAATAGGCCCCCCTAGAGGTTACAGGCATTTTAAAAGGATTGGCATTCCATGTGCCATACATGTACCAGGCTATATTATATCGGCCGGATTGCATATGGGTGGTTTGGGCTCTGAAGTGAATGTTAAAGGGACACTTAACGCTTAGCAGTCCGTGTCCATGTATATAGCAGACTCACACAGATGGTATATAACCAATGTCACAATTTCATATTGGAATTCCTCATGAAAAAAACATTTCCAACGAATACCAACATGCTATGTCTAAAAACAAAACAAAACTTGTTTCATGAATATGGCATATGGTGGTTTACTATAATATCCTTTATCTTCATACTTATGGAATAGATCTAGTGTTCAGTAAGACTAATTGCAATACAATAGGAACTAAAATGATAGACACATCCAATGGAGGTTTGTTTATTTATCATTGGTATAAATGGAAATATTAAAGGCATATATATATATATATATATATATATATATATATATATATATATATATATATATTTCCGTGAATTCATTTGGAATTGCTGCAGACGGTATGCAGCTTCTATAAGTTAATTGACAGTGTCGTAGCTATAGATTGAATACATAAAGTGTAGTATGAAGTTACACGCTGGACGGGGTTGTTTAAAGTTTCACATTATTTTCAATTATGCCCCATATTTTCAAGTGTTTTCAATTTTGAGTTTTTGAAAAAAATCACATTGGTCTGCCTCACCCGCCGAATTGATTTGTTTGGCGCAAAGGGCAACATAGTCAGAAAAAGCCACTGGATGAATTTTGATTCCATTTTTAAACCCACCCACTAGTTTGATGAAAGTTTAAATTGAGAAATATTTGCAATACCGAATGCCCGAACTTCTTGTCGATATGTAATTAAATAAATAACAATAGGACGTATATTATAGAAAATAATACCACTAGTTTTATATCTGTTTTTATAGTTGTAATCTAGTGTTATCATTAAACATATTTAACATATATAATTCAATTTCGCAAACGTAATTTAAAATTTCAATAGCTTTTTATAGAAGGTCCAAATAGACACAAATGCCTATTGTGCCTACTTTACAACCATACATTAAGGTAGAGGGGGCAAAAAGCACCGCGGGTTTTTTTCCTTTTTTTTTGGGGGGGGGGCGGTGTTTTTTTGTTTTTTTTTTTTTTTTTGTTTTGTTTCTGTTTTGTTTTTGTTTTTGTTTTTGTTTGCTTTTTTGCTTTTTTGTTTTTGGGTTTGTTGTTGTTGTTGTTGTTGTTGTTGTTGTTGTTGTTTTCCATGTTTTTCCTGTTTACTAGTTTGTTTGGTTTTATTATTTTTATTATTTTGACTTTTGTCTTTTTATGTTTTAGTTCCCCTTTTATATTTGTTTTCTTCTTTTTTTATTTATGATTTTTTTTTCTCATGGATCCTGGAAGTTTTGTTCACAGGCTGATCCAATCTTATGGTTCCTTGTCTCTTGTTCACCCAATGTCCTCATACAGATGCTTACATGTTGTGTACAAAACTAAAAAAAAAAAGATAAGGATTCTGAAAATCCCTTTCTATAAGCGCGAAAAAGGTATTTGAAAGCGTGCGTACAAACTTTGCTGTCCTGCTGATCGCATAGATTCAGAGCGACTTTTGCAAATACACGTACGGTCAGCGCAAAATCTACGTCATAGAGAGAAGATTATTTCTTAGATTTTCCGTTTTTTTATGATTTACCCACATTGAAATCATTCTAAAACCTTTCTCAAAATGACAAGGAAGAACGGCAAGGGGCCGACTAATGACGGAGAGCACCAAAAAGGCAAGAAACCGTCAACATGCATTGGAATTGGAGAAAAAAAATGAGAGGCTAAATGTGTGCATGATAACAAAACGCTGTATATTGAAAAGAGATATGCGGACGCTCTTCCTCTTCAGACGGACAAAATATGTGCTATTAATCGATAAAGACCTACATATATATAGGCCGAATGTGTAGCTATGCTTTTGCACATACAAAATATACAGCCCTATGGAAATGAAATTTGCGAATGCGCACCACGGATGGAGCTACGAATGGGGACACACGTGCGGACATCAGGAAAGGAACTCTGTCAAATTTGACTTTGGGCAACAGGCTGACACTTGATTATCCTAAAATACAAAAACATAAGATCTGCAACTGGTTTTATCCACAACAGGTACCGACACGACTTGTAGGCCTACTTCCGCATGTTTGTCCTTGCTTCAGAAATTTAGAGTGCCCCTTACCCTTTACAAATTTTGAATGGGATTCACTTGTTGATCGAGCAACAGATTTATAGAGTTCGCACCGACAAAACTGTCTTTTGGTCTTTATGGGAAGTAATTTTATTTGTATATGTGCATTGTAAATTCAAATTGGGCCTATGTGTACTGTCCGACAACGTTGCAAGAATGAGCATTATTTGATTTAAAACAGATTTACATTAGTTGGGCCATAGCCTCAGTCAAATGAACCCACCATAGACAAATGTGTAATCTTGGACTGTGCATAGCTATTACATGTAGGTGTATCGTCCATTCATGACAACGTGTCTCACAATACTTGCATGGATGCTGGTCGAGGGAAAGCACTCGACAACTTAGTTACAATGAATGCAAAATAATTGAATGAAAATATGATGTCATTTGGAATCTCACCCAGTTGAGAAGCTAGTAGTTATCGGCCTGTGTCAGAATATTCAGATTCCAAACATACCTTAGTGTTAAGAAGCTCTTTTAATAAGGGTCGACAACGACGTAACGAAACCTTGTTAGATTTTGCAAGGCTACATCGTCAGAAGCTTACGCTAGGCACAGTTGGCAGGGGAAAAAGATGAAACTGGTTTAAATGCTTTCATTCTATTAGGGTTATTTATTGAAATATTATAGAAAAGAACCAGGTTTTGACGTTTAAAATATCGTTTCAGTTTCTGTTATTAAAAAATATGCACAGGCCTGTGCCATGTAGTCGGTTCATCTAAGTAGTCAGCGACTATTTTGTGAAATATATATATATATATATATATATATATATATATATATATATATATATATATATATATATATATATATATATATATATATATATATATATATATATATATATGTCTACGATGGGCTTAACAAGCCTAAAAAACATATGCCTTATCGTTGAAAATGATTCGGTCTATGCAGTTAGCCTATGGGCCCATAGCCTTCATGTGTAAAATTCTTCAATCATTTCCTCACTTGGGTCACGAACACAGGCTCTAACTTCCTGTGCTAGCGTTTCACTCGCACCCATTGTGTTGTTCTTCTCGCCGGTTTATCTTTTTTGGGCAAAGCTAATGCCGACATGCAGCAACTTCTTGTAAGAGGTACCACTGGCAGGATGATAGTTTGAAAAACTGGTGCAAGAAAACCCCTTTGTAAAAACGGAAAAAAAACATCGCAGAAGATCAATGAAACCAGTACAAACTATCAAAGTTACTGAATTCCACCTGTGTATCACGTGATCACATGCTGCTTTTTTTTGTTTTTGTTTTTGTTTTTTGTTTGTTTGTCTGTTGTTTTTTTTTTTTGTTATTGTTTTTTTGTTTTTTTTGTTTTGTTTTCTTTATTTGTTTTTTGTTTTTGTTTGTTTTTGATTTTGTTTTTCACTTGGAATTTATGATGGCAGAGGTAAGACGCACCGTGTTCTAATACTCCCGAGGTAAAAAGCAGTATTTCTAATATTCCTGAGGGAAAACGCAGTATGTCTACAATACTGCATTTTACCTTATTAATATTCATTTTGGATCTAAGATACTACGTTTTGACATGTTCAATTATCACACTTCTGCACACCATACTAGCGCTTTTCTCGGTTTATATAGTACCATTGGGTCAATGATACAAAACAAAGGCGTTATCTCATTTTGCCTAAAATCTGACATAATGCCCCGTACTTTTGGTTGTATGCCGCAAATGAAGCATTGTTTAGTCTGCGTGACATTTTAAAGTTGTCTGAAGAGCTATGTATTGAGAGAGAGAGAGAGAGAGAGAGAGAGAGAGAGAGAGAGAGAGAGAGAGAAAAAGAGAGAGAGAGAGAGGCTTCTAAACTAATTAAGAGTCGAAAACCGGCGAACCGTTTTCATAGATAGTGCCTAAGAAGAGCGATGAATGCCAACCTGGATCTGTACAGGAATTGTGGAAAGATTACATGACCAAGAAACGAATAATGAAAGCGAAAAATTAATCTGAAATGAATAGCATGGATAAAAAAGATTCAGATACTCAGGTAAAGACTGTAAGGGTGGAAAACCCTATTTCCGGATGAACGCCCAACTCAGAATAAGCGCCCTTTAAGAACCATTGATCCAGGTTATAGTGTTTCTACTATGGGAGAAAATAAAGGGATTTGTAAAGTTCTCGCTAAGTACCATGAACAGTTTTTGATTTGCGAAGAGTATACAAAATGATGCAGTAACCGATTCCATGGAAAGTAAAAAAAAAAAAAAAAAAAAACCTAATCTTTTGAGCTGCATCTGTTAAACTGTGGTTTACTGAGGCTGAAGTTAACATTACCTGTAATGTTATAATTTTTTTCCAAGACGCATTTGGATTCTGGAAAAAAAAACAAAAAACAAAAAAACAACAACAACAACAACAACAACAAAAAAACAACAACCAAAAAAAAAAAAAAAACCATAACAAACAAAAAAACAAAAAAACAACAACAACAACAAAACCCACTTTCAAAATATATAAAAATCTTATGACTCTGATTGATTTTGGGTACCAAATGAAATTATTTAGCAGGGTGGTAATTTATCTATCGTTATGATAATTGGCTTGTTCAGAAAAAAAAGACGTAAAACATACCTCGTTTGATGGTCAAACGAGGCATGTTTCACGTGGCTGATTCAGAAGGAGAGACCAGAAGAGAGTTTCTTCAGTTACGATTACTATTGCTTCTAACATTTACAAAGTCTTAGCAGGAATATAGGAACGAAATGTTTTGTGAAATGTCTGGAGCTTGAAGAAAAGGAATAATTGGTGTGTTCAATGAAGTATAAAGACAGTCTTGACGCTAGACAGCACCCAGTGAATACGACGATGGATATGACCGTTGTGCAGTCCCAAGCTGAACTGCGAATCAGTCGTACTGCCTGGTCAATTTGCGATCTTTTAAACAGTATGTTTGTTTTATATAATTGCAAATACATGTGAGTTTAATACACCACGTATTTTACCCTATTCTACCCTTGCCCCTATTGTAAACGGGCATTTTCAATTTATAATTTATTATTTCAGGTTTGCCCTGTCTATTATAAGCCCTTCGAAGAAATGGGATCCGAAGAGCCATATATGAAATACATCCCACTAGTACACAAAGGCATTGGGACAGCTAGCTCAAAATTATTATTATTATTATTATTATTATTATTATTATTATTATTATTATTATTATTATTATTATTATTATTATTATTATTATTATTATTATTATTATTATCATTATTATTATTATTATTATTATTATTGCAAATTACACGTTTAGTGCAATTTGTGCATCATAATACCCACAACCTGTATGTAACACAATGCTTCTGGCACGTGTAATATACCGCGTAGTGCCATTTGCCCACGTTCAGTGTTTGTCAACAGCAGGTCCACAGGTGCCCGACAGAAATGCGCCCCTAGACTTCAAAAGTTATCCAGCAAAGAAAAATATTTAAATACACACCATCTCACTTATCGATGTCACGCTCTCTTTACTTTTCATAAGAATTTGCCGAAAACCTGATGCAAGACGCTGCATTCATACTAATATAAGAGATTTGCCTTGCCAGTTCAGTGATCCAGTCTTTTGGTCTAAGGATATGATCGCACGCAAACTACAAAATGCATACACATCCTTTTCAATTGAGAGAGATCCTTTCAGTTGATCTGGTCAATTGCTTGGAGTCCACCATGGTCGGGCGTTCTCTTCGAAGTCATACTAAATGCAATACATGATGGCAGAGATTAAAAATGTAAGGATGTATAACATGTGAAAAGGACATTTTGTGATAAGCCTTTTTAAAGCATCTATTCTCTTTACCACATCCTCTACCATAAACTGACAGTAACAAGAACGTGCACGGAGAGCATAGAACTCAGCAAACAAATTCCTGGTGTTAAAGATATGAAATGTTGTAGTCTATTCGGCTTTGTGGGATATCAACAGTAAAATACATTATTTCCAGATGGTTAATATCGCTTAATTTTAGTTTTAGTTTTTATATTCGACATTTTTTAAAGTTTGCTAGCACAGGCCGCAATAGCACAAGGCGACTGCTGTGTTTGCCACACTTCGATTACCATTAAGTACGTTAAACTGTAATATACAGAGATATGTTATCTTTACAGGACTCATTTTGAGTCCTGCATTAAATCATTAAGAGACATGAGCCACGATGTATTTTTATAAAAATTCTAAATACCGGCTTATCATCATCATCATCATCATCATCATCATCATCATCATCATCATCATCATCATCATCATCATCATCATCATCATCATCATCTTTTCAGCGTCCCTCGTGTCGGAGGGAAACGCAGAATATTGTGAAACCATACCTTGTTGGCACTTCCATTCGAGACTTGACAAATGTTCCATGTTTCTTCTACAAAGGCCATTTAATTATACCAAAAATCATCAAGAACACACAGTATTGACATAGCCGGCTCCACCGCCCATTTCATTGTTCTCCCTGCACTGTCCGAGTCTTTTTCACTCTCCAGATAAATAACATCCTGCGTGTCAAACGACCAACTTTCCATGCAGCCATTGCCCTTGACTAATTTGTAAATTTGAGTACGGACACACCCAAACAAACAATTAAAACATGTAAGTGCAGAGTGTTTGATAGATTTGCAGGGAAAAGTGCCGTCTGCAGCTTCCGTTTGCCACACTTCTCACCATCAACAGCCAATCGCAATCTCGCGTTTCTATTTGCAGTGTAACGGTTGTTCAATGCAACACAATTCGGGCGAAGTGCTACAGCACAACGATTAAATCAATTGTTGTCAGATGAGACCAGAACCTCGTACATGAATGTATTTTTTAGCATATTTCTATACAAGTATTTGCAACAATGTATTAATCGCGGACTCTTTATGTTATCTTATTGTTCGTAAACTTTGCACAATCATTTGCGATTGTATCCTATATTATCAATTATATGGGATCGTTGTCTCACATGTGGTGAGCCCTAATTCAGACAACATACCCAAGAAATACCTTATTGATAGTATCAGAAGTATATTTGCACCACAGTTTTACTGACCAAAAAGGTGACGATATCTCTGAACTTCTCATTTTGGGAAGCACAAGCGTTTTTTATTTTCGGTTCAGGTATCGAACAAGTGTGCTTCCTTTTTTGCTTTTGTCTGTTTGTTTGTTTGCTGTGTTTTGTTTTTTTTTTTTTGCTTGTTTGTTTTTGTTTTTGTTTTTTTTTCTTTTGGTTTTTGGTTTTTCTTTTTTGTTCTGTTTTTGTTTGTTTTGTTTTGTTTTCCTTGTTTGTTTGTTTGTTTATTTTTCTTACTTTTTCTTTTTTGCGAGGTGTGTTATTCCTTGTTTTTTTCTGTTTTTTTTTAATATATTTTTTTTAAGAACACGACATTAGAGAGTGCGTAAATTAAGTTTATTTAAAATTCAGCTGTAGGACATCTATTCCCAGGTGCTTCAAACACATGGCAGGAGAATATACTTGTACGATTTCGTATATGTCGATAATTTCAACCTTGTGTGACACTTGTGACACACGAACCTTGTTCATCCTCTGTCCCAGATCACTTGCTTGAAACACTGTAATTTGGAAAACCCATCCCGTTCTTTTTTTTCCGTTTGCATTGATATTGAACTTAACTGGAGCCTTACTTCCCTCATGCATCTTGTGTGCTTGCTGGGTTCGGAGTACACGAAAAAATGACTCTGCTCCCCTCAACTTGTATGTCCTATCTGTGACCATGTACGATAATTCATTTTACGATAACAAAATAACAAAGAGCCATTTTCTTCATGTTGATTTTGCGCTAAGGGACCTTGAATACATACCGATATTTTCTACTGTACTAAACATGTGAAATATCCATGTTGGTTGAAAAGTTTGCGCTTGTTGTTGACGTCTTGATTCGAGATCAAACCATGGTTATTCGTGTGTATATCCATTTCATGCATCAGACATTCCTAATCAGTTATTTGCCATTATACTTTCAGGGGTACTTTATGTTTACAGAAATGCTTGTGATTTGAGAACATATACATAAACTCGCAATTTGCGACTTTCTGTGGTATACCATCGAGATTAATGATCTGTTTCACATAGACATAGGACATACAATAATTTCTCCTCACATTCACAGCCATACAACGACAGATTTATTACAAACCCCTTTTTAAAATTCTAATTTTACCTGTTAACGAATTGGAAAATGATGCGTGGCATAATGAGCTAACCTTCACATGCAGTACTTGACTTCATCTTTTGACACCCTCAAGTCTGTAAATGTTTATATTTCATTGCTGTTAGAATAATTATCGATGTTCACGCCTGAGTTCAACATTTTTATGTACACCTGCCAGCTGGCACTAGACGAAAACTGCGCAAAATTGGTACAGGAAAAAACAACAAACAAGGGCAAAATATGCCAGTGCTCAATGTAGGACTCCTTTTGATTATTCGGGCTCTTGTGATCCTAGAAAGAAGCAGTGTTGCGCAGCTTTTGTGCAATTTTGTTCCTAGTTAATGCCTCACAGTGGCGGAATACGATGATTATCAAATGATCTCAAAACGGATCGTTAACTGATGACTTCTTTTCTTCTTGGACCAAGATTATGAAATGTGTGTCACAAATGTTTGAATAGCCTCTGTTCAAACATAATATGCATGCTTGCATTTCTCTATCATTCAGAATGAAAGAACATCAAGCCCATAGGAAACATGGCTTTAGATGCAATAGCCAGGATCTGTATCTACACAAGAGATTACACAATTTAATTTGCTGTTTCCGTTCGATTCCAATCTGACAGAGCAACCATCTGTGTTGAGGCAATGTTAAGATCTGTTGTAATATATCAGGATATCATTGACCAGACACCGTTACCGAAGACTAGCACCTAGTCCTTAAAACCGCATGCAATTGTCTTCAACTAATACTTCAGAGGGAAACATAAGCCTTAGTTTAAATATAACTTTTATTTGTGAAAAAATATAATTGGGGAACAGGGTGATGCCCTGTATTAAGTCTTTCTTGCGCATACATATTGTGGAAAGAGAAAGTACTGTGTCAGTGTTTCCCAAAGACAAATATGCCGGTAAGAACGGCGTCACATTGTAAAATCAAGTTATAGCCTCTACCTTTACGCAGGTTCAAGCGAGACAAGCACGCCTTATAATGTCTTTATGGCTGGACATCCGGAACAATACGTATATACACTTCTGGTGGCCCTATACTCAGAAACATAAAGAAACAGAAAGTGAAACGGATCACGCAGACCAACTAGGACGCCAGCTATTTTACCAAATCTTCAAACATCAAACCTAGTGTTGCTTGTTGAGCCTTTGTTGCTAAACAAGCATAGATTGTCACATCCATCTGTTTGACTGCACGACTGTGTGCTAATAGACGCAAGCCGCAAGAGGTTTTCTCTTAGGGTAGAATGTGTTCACGGGTTGTTTGTGCTTACATCTGGCTCAACCAATACGTGTCTTGAATCGAGTGGCCGTAAAAATAACAATGAGAAAAGCCTGAGTTTCCAACTCAAATCAAATGTCCCCCCCCCCCCGCGTGTACCTTATAAGTAAGCATGTGATGTGCTGAAACGTGACACAGGGCTTACACTTAGTGCTCTGGACATGGTAACATAAAACGTGATAAATTGTTTGGCAATGGGCAATGTGTTTACATACTTGTAGCACCCAGCCAATCAAAATAACTCTGGTTTGTATTTTGAGCATTCCTGTAATATGGGCAGAGGTACACACTATTTTTTGGTTTAGACAAAGTGTTTCACACAAACGTTTATTAGTCTCATAATTTGGTAAGTATACCTATTATATGTTACATTATATTATTGCAGTACAATAAACCAAAACTTCAGTTTTTAAGCCAAACTGTCTATTTTAATTCAAAAGAATATAAATCATCGGTGTTCTAATTATCGTCGGAATGCTGTTCCACGTAAAACCTACATTATAAGAAAAGAGTCATTTAAAAACCTATGGTGAATACTTGGTAATAAACATCCCGTTATTGTTCTAATATCATTCGAATTTGCATTCACCATAAGAGTTGTTTGGTCACAAAGATAATCCTGGGCCAAACAATTGATCTATGTGAGCATTAAACAAGCTGGTTGGATTGCCAACATTCCTCAAGTATTTGCTTTCCGAGTTCCCGCACTAAGTCTATTTGTCGAACATTTATACAATAAGGTTTCCTACATCTGATCCTAGCAGCTTAATTTGGAAATCTCTGTATCAAGGAGCAGCTGATCATTCCAGCAGGTATGTTTCAGCTGCTGACACAAGTTACCTTGTCGTCAGTTTTAAACTATAAGTATTTAACCGAATTTACGTGGTTCATTTGACCACCATACATATCCATCTTTAACTTCTGTTGACCTTTCTGTCCCTTAGTAATCAACAAAGCATTAGAGGGTTTTTTGTATTAAAATACAACTAAGTGTCTACTGTATGTCTAAGAGTGAGGGGAGGAAGAAACATTTGCTGGTGTCATTCTACGTACAGCTCATTGTAATACATTATGGACCAGCAGGGAGCTCAATCATCTGCGCGTGCCAAGCGTGCACGTATCCTGCCTTTTAGACGTACCCACCGTGTGGTTATCCTGCCACTTTAGCTGATACAATCTGTACGTACGCTGTCTTTTAACGCGCTCAACGTGTATGTACCCTGCCTTCTACAAATACCCAGTGAGTAGGTATCCTGCCTTTTACACATACACAGCATGTATGTGTTCTGCCACTTATAGTCAGAATATGTACGTACATGTGTGCTGCCGCTTACAAGTATCCAGTGTGTGCATGGTGTGTGTATCCTGCCACGTACGCCCACATAATGTGTACGCACCCAGTCTTACAAGTACCCAATGTGGGTGTATCCTGCCACTGATGCTCACACAATATATACGTATCCTTAGAGGTTATACTATGCCCAACCCAGTACCCTTGCCTGTCTTTTCCCCAAGAGCCTGCATCCCCCGAGGATACAGGTTCGAGGAGATCAATGAGGACAAGGATACTGAATGCAAGGCATGGATATTAATTTCGCGCTGCAAACACGAGGCTAATGCTTGTCAAAGACATAGGACACACGGGCATATCACTTTCACAGACAGGGCATGATACCCCTTTCTCGTAAAGTTAGTATCTTTCAGGAGAAATTAAAGTTTACAAATACCAAGATCATATTCATTTAGTGCTTCCTAAATTGGTTACAAAAATAAATTTCCATCTGCCGCTAATAAGTATTCTTTATTTTCAAATATCAGTAATATCTTGCTTCCCCGCACAGGCAGCGGCCCGAATCTCACCAGGCGAGAGTATCGTTAATGATAAGACAACCAGGTATGCAGTTGTAGCGGGAAATAAATATATGAATGCCTCTTAATGGGCATAGAATTATCTATGTATCCTAAATACCAGTATTTATAATGTCTCATTTTAAGTAAGAGGGACAAATCTCCTGTTAGTTAGTGCCTCATAGTAAAGAATTTTGTCACTAAGAATGTCCGGCTGTTTCCCCCTCGAGTAGCCATTACTAGTCTGTGGAGGTTAGTGTGACTGGTTGTTGGAGCAATAAAAAGGGATCATTATTCATTCTTTAATGAAAAAATGAGGGACAAACTAACTTGCATTGCTATTTCAATTAGCATACTGTACTTTCCCTTAAGTTTGTGCTGAATGTTGCAAGGGTAACATTTCTCCAGCATTCTGATTGGACAGTTTCAGTATGCGCCGTCTTGTTACTGGGCTTATATCCCTCTGAATACACGGTATTCTTTTGGACTGAAAGGCAGTGTAAAGGCAATTTTAATACTCTAATTAGGATGCTGCCTTTTACACATACCCAAAGTGTTGAGAATCCTTCCTGCCTTTTACACATATCCAATGTATAAGTAAACTACCACTTACGCTCATACAATATATTAGTATCCTGCCTTTTACACGTACCCAAAGTGTTGAGAATCCTGCCTTTTACAGATAAGCAGTGTGTTGGTATCGTGCTACTTACGCTCTTGCAAAGTATGCGTGCCCTGCCTTTCACATGTACATGTGCGCAATGTGCAAGTTTACATGCAGGCAATGGGTGAGTATCCTACGTTTCACACGTACAGGATATCTAAGTTTCATGCCTTTCACACGTACATGTGCTTAGTCGGTTTATTTGGCTGCTCCTGTACATTGATATAACGTGCACACTAAAATAAGAAGCTATCCAGCTTTCTTCACTCTGTGGTGCCCATTTTGAATCAATATTTGATACCAAAACTCCGCTGAGCTCATATTCCACACCACAATAAAAACAGCCACCACTGACCTCCATGTTTGGACCACTAATGTCTCAACTTCATGATAAATATATCCTATTTCACTGACCAAGATAATACTACATAGATCAAGAAGAACACTATATGGTTGCTTTCTTCAACTCACCTCATTTGTAAATTCGTTGCCCTTCTCTTATGGTCCATCGTCTGTCGTAGTCCGTTGTCCGTCTGTCACTTGTCCATCAACAATTTACATGTATAACTTTATCGAAAATCGGTGGCCAGTGGTATTAATGACGCTGTAGTTACTTTCCGATTTGATAACAATGAAAAGAATTGGTAGTGTGCAGTCAATACATATGTTTGCACGGTTATTACATGTAGGTGTAGTTGTATCTGTGTATTTTCGCTGGGTATCTAGTAGGTTTGCTTGTGTTTCAGCTATCTATTATTTTTTGTTTAAAAAAATTAAAAAATATTTTATTGCGTTGCATGCCATTTTATTTATTTATTTATTTATTTATTTACTTGTTCGTTTATTTATTTATTTGTTCGTTTATTTATTTATTTGTTCGTTTATTTATTTATTTATTCATTTATTTATTTGTTCGTTTATTTATTTATTTGTTCGTTTATTTATTTATTTATTTATTTATTTATTTATTTATTTATTTATTTATTTATTTATGGCAACATCATATTTGACATGGCTGGGCCTATTTAAAAAAAGAAACAAATAAAAAACTCTACGGGACCGTAGTTCTAACGTTACTTATGTAGGTGACCTTAACCTTCTAGAGAACCGCCCCCCCCCCATTTGTGACATCTTGATGTACTAATACGGCGATCCAGTTGAAATGTACATGCTTAAACTAAACTAACCTAAAACCCAAGGCAACTGAGAAAGTTTAATTGCTTAGTTTTATGTAATAGCCCAATAACTATTGGCTTTGGGTCTTTGAAATTGAGGGAGATAGCCCAATTTGAGAACTAGGTTGAAAATATATCTGGGTGAGCTTGACATAGTCATTAAGAGCACAAGTAAATTAGCCAAGGTAATTATATGACGATAGCGTGAAACTATTTTAAGATGGACTTTGGTATTGCACAAAATAATGAGCTTCAAGGGATCATGTCAAAGACCGAAAGATTAAAAGACTGCTTTGGAGAATATAGTGTTCACGTAGCACCCGAAGATGTTATCTGAGCTGTGATTTTGCTAGTACAAATTGTTTTCACGTTTTCATTGCTGATGCCTCAACTTTCAAATCTATAAGCCTGTAAAAACCCAATCTCTGTCTATATCCTATTTTATATCCTATTCGACCTTCGTTATCCTGCATTGTCGACCCTTTTTCGGAGCATATTAGCCTCAGAGTAAGGGTTTTTTTGACAGCACAATGGTGCTTACACTCCTAAAGATTGTTGTTGATTATGAATGTAAAATAACAATAAAAGGAGATGCTAAGGGCTTCTAAACAAACATTGTTTTTAATATTTGGCTGTTAAAATTGTAATTTTAGCGGTAGCCACCAATCATAATTGCATATTTTTTGTGTGGACAGGTGCGTTTCATCATTTACATATGAAAGATGTTACACATTTCTTATTTTGTTACTTCAACTTCTTCATTTGGCAGTAGCCATGACATTTACAGTCTGATAGTTATGCACCACCACTGTGTAAAACAGATTATAGTATTAGTAGTGCAGGTGAACAGACTTTACACTGTGCTTTATGTGAAAGTCGCTGCAATAGTTATGTACGCAACACAGTCATCGATGCCGAAAAAGGGAACTCGTCTCCCGATTTTAGAGAGGTTTAAATAGTTAAAGTCAAAGTGACGTCGACGCTTCGGATCTTTCCATTGCAAAGCATATAGTAAATGCATATTGGCATATTGGACACAGATGCCAAGGCCAATATGCAATTCCGTATGTTACGTACGTTGGATGCTTTCCATATGATACCAAAATAATCGGCGGAAGGGATTACGCGCATTTAAATTCTCGAAAATGAGAGAGTTATATTTTCACAGAGTTACATTTGTATGAAGATAAGAATATCAGCCAAAACTGTCACAACATTAAAGAAACGTTGTTGCATATTCTAATGTTTTGATAACTTCACCACAGATTTGCACAGGCTGGTATGGCTTCCTTTTCCAATATTTAATGAAGAAAATGCAAAACATCAAACGGTAATTTCAGATATCTGCAGCGGGAGCTGATGGATTTTACCTTAACTACGCCTAGGAAGACTATACAGGAGCGATTTATTATCAATTTAGGGGCCAAATACGCTAGACGAAGTTTAATAGTGCACTTGGCATCTCGCAATGTAAGCTGAAAAACTCCATACACAAGAACATTTTTTTCACGTCAATTTGCATCGGTTTTCGGGTGCATTGGGTAATTGATAATTTCTGAGAAAACGTGCAAGACCACCGAGGAATAGCGAGAGCTTTACATCCTACATGGATTGCATAGAAGGCTTTACGTGTCCAGTCTGCTATCTATACAGTTAGGGCCTGTCGCTATTCTAAGTAACTTAGCGCAAAATTGGACATGCTCCCCTTGCCTTTCATTTAGCTGTGACTCCGAACATGTAGAATCATGTCCATGGGCTAACTTTAACCGCTTATATTAAGGTTTTAATCATAAGCGTTTCCCATATTGCCAACAGTGTCAGTTTAAATATGCCAATTAAGATGCAGATAGGTGGTATTCACTTGGTGAGCACTCACTTGAAGGTGGACACAATTAAATGTAGCGGTTTTTCCTCAACAACTTAACTCTAAGCCATTGTGATCAAGGACATGGTGGATAAATCAGACAAACCTCCGCTGCATCCTACAATGACACCAACATATTGACGCATTTTCATTTGGCTAGGCTGTGGAAACCAATTGGTCAATTTGTCTGTTTGCTGCCCAACTGTAGAGGCAAAATGACTTCCAAATGATTAAATGCTTGTTCTTTAGCTTTTGAGGAAAATCCTTTGGCATTGAGGTCCAGTGGCCACTATCAATCAGCGTTTCCTGAGTATAATTCTGTCAAAGAGTATTAATGAGCGCGATGCCGAGAGCACGTGGCAGAGGAAGAATTTCATGCATGCACCCGCTGTTGATGATTGAGATCATCTGTTCCTTCACCAAATTAGACGAAGGAACTGAATGAAGTATTTATGAGTAATTTTTGTTGTACCGATTCCTCTAATGTGCCTGACAACAAATCATGTTATAATACAATGTAATTGTTTGGGACATGCAAACCAATAAAGGTCTATGAATTAAGACAAACCTGGTTGTACTTACAGAACAACTGTCAATTGCAATTCTGCTTTACACATATACATAACCAAATACTCACGATTCAATTGTGTATGTATAATATTATACATTGGTAAATTATCAATGGCATGGTTAGATTTGATAGACGTTAAGATAAGGGAGATACGACCAACCAGCCCTTTTCAATCAGACATCAAGTGTCTGAATAAAGAAGAGTAATCTGGTTACATGTTGAAAATACTGGGTAGGTAAACACTTGACTATTTACAATCGCTTCCCAAACTTACGTGCACGTATTGTACTTGACAATCAACAGCCAAAATAGCTATTCATGGACGAAAGCCTCTTGGAAGCAGTGATATACGTTCGTAATCGTGAGGTAACGCCTTATAAATGACTTTACTCTTTGTAGAAAAATTGTGAAAAAAAGGGGGGGGGGGGCAAAATCGGAAGGTTCTAATTCTGGAGGTAGACATATCTTTTGCTAGCCTCAAATTCAACCTTAGGCACGTTGTATGCCTGAATAGTCTTGCCAAGCACGCAAGAGTTCGATCATGTCTATGCTAGGGGCATGGTGGTGGTTTTCACCACCTGCGCAGGGAGCACGTCGTGTCACTGTATTTTTGGTTCGAAGAAATGATATGAAACTAAAGGGGCTTAGTGCAAGTCATATATTGTAACAGATTTAGCAAGAAAAAAAAAAAAAGAAAAACTTAGACTGCCCGATCATTTTATTGACCACGATCAGTCAAAGGTCACAAACAATTAAGTTTGCAAAAATTAATAAGAATATGAACAATATCTTAGTCATCGGTCTTTACGGTACATTCTTGTGTTGCTTATTAACTCAGAATCTGAATTACTTTAGTCTTAACTTGTATTCGTGTCTGGAACTGCATACGGCAGTGTGCAGTGAACTTAGTAGAGATGGAACATGAATGCATGTCTATAAATCGATACTTGATAGATCAAGAGAAAACTAAAAGTCAGAAAGACAAATAAGTAAACAAATAAATAATAGATACACAAACAAAACAAATAAGATAACAAATAATAAAATAAGCAAACATTATAACTATACAAAAGTTGCGATGACAGTTCTGGTAAGAATGCTGAGTATACATTTATCATATATATTCTCTTAAAATTCCAGTTAGCTTTTGCCAGAGGAAAAATGATGAATACAGAGTAACACGTGTTGTGCCTTCCATATCAACACCACCAATGGACAAACTTCGATTTGCTGGATTCAAGTAATCTTATTTGCCAACCATACTAACCGAATATAAAATAGAAAGACCTGCCCCTAATATAGTTTACTTGCAAGGTCCATGCAAGTTTTCGGTGCCACAACCGACCAACATAACCATGATTATTATTTGATAGGAAAGCTTGACAGTGCTGCAAGCATGACTGGTAATTTGCGTGGAGAAAAGCGCAAATTTGATTATCATTGCTTAAAGTTCCGTTAGAATTCGACCTTGCCGAGGCAAAGGTAGAACACACAAGACCATATTTAGAGAAATACTTATAAAGGGGCAATCCTGTTTCCCAATTTTTGTATGAAGTATGTTTAAATCAATAGACTATATGCAAAGAACTCAGCAAATCAAGCGGGATGATACTTCGGAAGTACAATATATAGTGACATTCAATGTACCTAAAGTTTGAAAACGGCATAACTTTGCAAACACCCACTTTATCGCTTGTGCGACTAGTGATCATGCAAGGATATGTAGAGTGTACTGATCACTGGTCACATATTCCGTTTTGAAAGGTGCATTAAGTATCACTGAAACTTGTATGTAACACCACAAGAGGCATTTGCAATCCTGAACGAACTGACTGCTTGTCCACACACGCACACACACACACACACACACACACCTCAAGAGGTCTTTGCAATCCTGAACGAACTGACTGTTTGTCCACACACACACACACACACACACACACACACACACACACACACACACACACACGTATGTATATGGTAGAAGACCTGCCCCTATTCCAGTTTACTGGCAAGATCGATGCAATTTTAAGGGGCCACAGCCGACCATACACACACACACACACACACACACACACACACACACACATATATATATATATATATATATATATATATATATATATATATATATATATATATATATATATATATATATATATATATATATATATATAAGTAAAATCATGTATTTGGTTCAAAATAAAATCCCTTTCAAGTGTGCACTGGAGAGCATTTTTTTTCCTAATCTTTTTTATGACATACATCGTTGATTAAGTCGACTGCTATTAGATTGATAGTATACTGTGTACATCATGTCCTGGCTTTGGTTTCTATACATGTTGAAATTCCAATTGTTCCTGATCCTTGGGGAATGCGATCGGAATTAATCCATACTATCCCCTTGTATGAATACGCAACAGTCTCGAGTGAATACTATAACCTCCCTGTGTAGTAACCCAGACTGATGGACTCTAACATCCGTGGCGAGTTCACTATGGCTTGCCTTTCCCTGCAGCTCGCACGTGCATGCATCAGGGCTGAACAAACAGCCGAGAGGAGATGATATACATACAAAAATGCAGTACATAATGACACACAGAAATACATGTACATGCGATGTTGCGGCACTAAATTGTACCGAAAAATAACTTCGCATTTGCCCGGGAACAACTGCTGAATTACGTTTTGTGCAGGTTAAGCTGATTGCTCAAAGGCTGTACGATTTACTATATAACTAGTAAAGACGGATTCGTAATCTAACTTACGGTTGCAAAAGGTTGCACGCTGCTTGTTTAAACACAAGCTACATATCGCACTGGACAACACCACTATATTCTACTTGATAAAACCAGCACACCAAAGTATGAAAAAATAAGAAAAAAACATACTTGATGGATGTATAACCATATTATTTTCGACGGTTGTGCATTGTCTCGGTGCAATTGACAATCGGGTAGGTAACTACATATTTCAAAGGAAATTAATGTATTTTTTTTACTCTGCGAGCTGAGAGAAAAGTCGGAAACATATTTCTAATCTTACTCAATTTGCTTCACATAATAATAATAATAATAATAATAATAATAATAATAATAATAATAATAATAATAATAATAAAAATAATAATAATGATGTTAAAAATTATTGTATAATTGTAATAATAACAATAATAATAATAATAATAATAATAAAAATAATAATAATGATCTTAAAAATTATTATTATTATTATTATTATTATTATTACTATTATTATTATTATTATTATCATTATTATTATTATTATTATTATTATTATTATTATTATTATTATTATTATCATTATTATTATTATTACGTCTCCTTGTGCAATGCAAATGTCCCAACATACTCAACCTAATATGACGGTCACAAATCAAGTTACACGTATAGTCACTTAAAAGAGGCGAGAAACAAGAAATTAGTTCTATAATGCAACCAGACAATCCATTATTGAAGTATTTGTAGGTGCAGAACCCACTGAATTTAAAATACTGGTCCTTGTAGACTAAAGCATCAGAAGGAAAGTGTCTTCATTCCATTTCTGTCTGATGTTCTACTTTTTGTTGCGAGCAAGGGGGTATTTATATGCCACGTTTGTTGTTTTGAAAGTGAGAAACTGAAATGGCCACGTTCATTTCAAAAAGAAAATTGTTAGTATAAATGATTCTTGAATAATTCATACAGCAATTTCAAGACACTTTTATGTAATAGTGTAGGCAATTTCTGTCTGCAAAAGATGTCCAAATACGAACATTAAACTTTTATATATTTGGTTTATACATTATTTAAGAGAAAAGCGACACTATGCGGCCAAATGACCGACATTTCTTTATTTAAGAATACATTTGGCATTATCTTCTGAAGATAAAGCCCAGTCTCCATAAAACTTGGAGATAGTGAGATATGCTACAGATATATAAATTTGACCTTCATTTGACCTTCAAATGACCCTGAACACCAAAAAAGGGGTATAAACAGAGTTCTTTGGTAATTTACACGCAGACATTTATACACACACTCAAAATGGCTATTTTATTTGCCTACTATGAAGTCTGA
>OZ026619.1:62331149-62361149 GCA_964020975.1 Hermodice carunculata
GGATTTATCATGAAAAAAAATGATATATAACCAAAAAATTAACTGATCTGGAACATTCTGGGTAAAAAGGGTATTTTTTGCTTAATATATGAAAGTTTCGAATTGATTCATTGAAATATGACCACCATTGGATGCAGCCAAATGAGCAGATGATTTTGGCAAAAAAAGGTTCACGTAAATCTGTTTAATCTTAGTGATATTATATCAATTTGAAGTCAGAGCCTCGTTTTCGATTTCTCAATCGAAGATAGACACCAACTATGGGTTTATGCCTATAATTTCAAATGGACGTAATCTCTTAAAAACACGAGATTTTTTTGGATGATTAAAAAACATAAATTATTGAGCATAACGTCATGTGTTTTAGCTATTTTGTATACAGATGTATGCCTGTTATGTAAAAAATGAATAAACTATTGCAAACAACCCCTTCTACATTTGTTTTTTAATTTCGGCGCTAATTTCGAAAACATTATTTTTCACAATGTTCTACGCAAAATTTTACACAACTTGTTGCCTTCACTTTCTGCTATATCGTGTTATACATGTGCAAAAAGAAGCCAAAAGCGACATATGCAGATCACAACAGTGACCGTCTAGTTCATTTCAAGCTCATCTCAAGGTCACTGAACATGTGCATTTTCTGTGCTGGTATGATCTATCAACATGCCAAGTTACATCAAATACAGTTTTCTCAACCATGGGTATCCAGCATATCACCCAAATATTGCTATTCTAATGCCCCCTTTTGGCTTAATTGGCCTCAGTGTGGATTGGGAAAGAGGCACTAGCCGTATATGAATCTCTTTCGCAAAACAAATAAAAGAGAAGTGGAGACAAGTTACAACAATATAACACCGCTATCAGAATGAACACAAATGCACGCAGAGAGCACATGTAGAACGACAATGCCACAAAATAACTGTTGACAAGACAAATACGTCACAGATAGGGAATGATAATGGGGTATGCCATCATAAACAGGCAGTACTTCACCACACATAATAACGATTATTTACTACAAAAAACAAATCATGTAAGAGCTCCAGGCCTGCCTGTGGATTTAAGGTACGATTGTCCAGCGCAAAAAGTACAGTTTTCAGAGCCAAATAATAAAGTTTGCCCTGTTAATGGAGCAAATGGAATTACTCTATTTTGCAATATATCTCGCTTCACCATAAAATTTCCACATTCGAAAAAGTAAAGAAAAACATCCTCATTTGCAGCCCCACAGAAACACCTCGGGTGAGTCAGCGAGACCATTTTTAAATAAATCTGCTTTGATCACACTACACTTCATACATAAACGAGCATGTATACCGCTACTTTTTTTAGACCTAATGAAAAATATTGGACTCACTTTAGGCTTACGTTGATTTTATTGATTTTGAACGGGTCTAGAAACTCGGCATCACGAGAGACAGGTGGCAAATCGTTCAAGAGACGAACAGCTGAAGGAAGAAAAGAATGCGTTAATTAAATTAGTTCGTGTTCGAATTGTAAACAAATTGTATCCAAATCTTACATTATGCTTGCTTCGCTGAATGATGGAAGTTGTCAATAAAGCTTTCAAATATTGCAGTGCATTATCCTGAGATTTTCGTAAAACATAATTAGTTTACTTTCTTCTGTCTGACAATTTTTCAAAACAAGATTCCTAATAAATTATATTGTGACTCATTCCAGCTGTTACTCCTGTGACGACCTTTGCAACTGCTAGATTGATTTTTCTCAGATCCTCGCAGTCGCTACTTGAACACCCATCCCACACGACAGAAAATGGTCATATAAATGAGAAATAAACTGTTTCCAGATATTTTAAAATGTTAACCGTCAACTCATGAATATAACTTGCCCAGCTGAAGTCTGATCGTATAAATATATGCCAAGTGCTCATGTTCTGGTTCAGTCTGTAAAGATTTGGCCATGAAAACCAAGTCCAAATGAGGACGTGGAAGTCCTCTCCTTGATAAAAATCAGAATACTGGTTTTGGACGGATTAAATGGCACTAACCATATGTACACTCAATGTTCTTGCAAGTCAGAATTCAATGAATTTGCTGCAACTACAGGATCCTCGACAGTGATAAAAAGAACTTAATCACCTGCAAATAATCGAATGGAGAAATTTACAACGTTAACAGTATCATTAATATATATATCAGAAATAAAAGAGGACCAAGTACCGATCCCTGTGGGATGCCTGCTTTGGTTCGGGACCAAGCCCCCCCCCCCCAAACACGTTGCTGTCTACCCTCTAGATAGTCGGTAATCCTCCTTAGTAGAGAATCATTGATACCTGCATGACGAAATTTTAACAATACCGCTTGGTGGTTGACACGATTAAAGCTCTTGGTGTGTCACAGAATACAATTCTAACGTCCTTCTGAAGGTCCACAAGCTCACGAAAGTGATGGTACAGTTTAATTGGATGATTAACCGTACTTTCCCCAGAAGTAAATGCTGACTGATATTCGGAGAAAATAGAATTTCCAGGACGAGGTTAAAAGCATATTTGAAGACTATTTTCTCTAAGACTTTGCTTACAATATCAGTTAAGGAAATAGGTCGGTAGCTATGACTAGTGCTCGGACTACTTTTCTCAAAATTAGCGCCACGTTTGCTTTCTTCCATTTAGACGGAAATTTATGACAATCATAGGAGAAGTTAAATAATCTAGTTAGCGACTTAGAAATAGCTCGGGCGCCTTCCTTTAACAAACGTGCGTTTATTCTGTCAGTGTCATTGGCTTTGCTGACGTCAAGGCTTTCCAAAATGTTTTGCACTTCATTTTTTTTTTTTATTAACAGAGATAGTTTGTAAAAGATTAGAGTTTCTCTGCCCAAAAGGAGGGAGCGAGAAGTTGGAGTCATCCACTGTAGACTGGAATACAAAAAAAAAAAAAAAACTCGTTTAAAAGTTGTGCCTTAGCTTCATTATCCGTTACTGTTTTAGTTTTGCGGGGGCAGAGTGACGGGATATTTAAATCTTGGTGTTTATTCAAAGAAAAAATTACAGTCTGCCACCCAAATGTGGGGGTTTTTTGTTTTTGTGTTGTTTTATTTTGTGTTTTTTCTTTTGTTTTTGTTTTGTTTTTTATTTTATTATATTTTTTTTTGCGTTGCCGAATTTACAGAATATTCGAGTCGCTGATAATATGCTTTCTCTACCGATTTCATTCCTCCATTGAATGTATTTTGTGACTGTCAAAAGTAAGACCGCGCGTTTTTGTTTTTCGTTTTTGTGAATTAAAAAAAATATTGCGTTTACAAGCACGGAGAGAGTTTGTGTACCAAGGTACATCGTCTGGTTTGATAGTAACCTCGTTATGGGGAATACTACCTTCAGCATGTTTAGCACAACTTGAAAAAGTGCTCGCCTGCTTGAGTCACTAATTACATTGATATTGTATTTATGTATTTAATTTGATTATGACCTTACTTAAAGATCATCTTGCAATTAGCAACCATATCCGATTGTAAATAATCTTGTCCAAACTTCTTTGACCTGGTGCCAGATACCTAAAAGCATCAAACACAAGTTACATTCTTGGTCTTGTTGGCCCATAGCAATGTGCTTATACCAACGTGAAAAATCAGAACACCTGCTTTTGGTGCCAGGATTTGTTCTCGTCTTCTTTTGTCAATGTTAATATGGCAGTCTGAGTGCTGTTGTAAAATTAGTTGAACTACCACCAATTTCAATTCATGATATTACCAACTGCCCGTGCTTTGAATCATAGCTTCCTTTGACAAGCTCTCTGTTAAAGGGTAACATTAAACGTGGGGATTTACAGAATCTTGACATAAAATGAGAAAAAAATGCACTTTGACACCGCTTTTTTTTTTCTTTGATATGACGGGTCTGTTTTGACTTAATTTTGTTTTACATTGACTTCCAACATGTGAATATCTCACATGTAATAAGAAAGGATTTCTATCCACCGAGCAAAAACTAACATGACAGCCAGACAGCAGGTAAGTATATACCGATATAAGAGGGAAGTTTTGGCCACATTTAGCATTACCCAGGCGCTATGCCATGTTTTTGTTTACCACATATGTGGAAATGTGTGTCACAGGTAGAAAGAATATGATAAAACATTTCTATTAGGCATATGGTATCCTGCGACATGCACCACGTCTTTCCGTGTTACTGAGCGGTCGCTTTCCACGCAATTGTTGCAAACTATAACTGGAGTCCTGAAATTGATACTTTTCTGGTTAGATAAGGCTGTATCAACTACATCTTTTTGCTTCGGTTTGGCAAATTGTGCCTAGCCCGCAACAAAGAAAGTAACTGACTTGAAATATGCAATAGGTCTCGGCTATAATTTTGACAAAAGTAGTATTCTCTTGACGGGAGTAGAAGTTACAGACATTTAGGCAGGACACAATTTACATCCACTTGATTTGGAGCCATTTTAGACGTATAAGATCGACCTTTTCATGTTTATGACGGAAGAAGACAACAAGGAAAAAAACTGCTTGCTGCAATAAAGTTTTCTGACTTTGATGACACCTAATCTTCTGCAGCATGACTAAATTTATACTTATCAAAAATGCGTCTCTCCATTCTGGTTCCATTGGTTGTGTCAATCGGATTGAAAATTGTGGACGGCAATCCATATCCCCACTTATTTCGATTGTGCCAATGAGACTTTATGCCGTAAATGGCTTATTTCCAAAGTATCCACTTTCACATATCTGCTATTCAGCGTCACATCCTGGTCAGTCCCTTTTCCCGGCCCGATTTCAATAAGCCTCTGTGTCACGGTAAACCAAGCAGCTCACACGGGAAAATACACCGCCAAACTGTAACTTGTTTTGCAAAATGTAAACCCTCCTGGCTGTTACAGAAAAAAAGGAAAGTGCCTTAATATACAAGACTTTAAACAGGACAATACAGACACAGACAGCATGTGGGTGCATTTGTTGTTCACGACAATCTCCTTCTTTTAATTCACCTGTGCATGGTACGAGAGTAGGTATTGAAGATGCAGCCAGCGCACCAATACATAGAAGCCCGTACGCTGACGAAACTGCTGACCTGGACATAATGGAGAGATGCTTGAATTCCCCACACATTGACGCCTTTTGAAGACTATAACGAGGTGTGCAAGACATGTTTACATCAGAAAATGGCAAAATCTGCCCTGGGAGTTGAAATTCTGTATGTCGTGTGCTTAAGGGCTTTAATATACTCCCGTCTGTAACATCCTTTTACCTGCATTAACCTTTTTATTCTCTCCACAAGCTCACAATGTCGAATCGTATGAACTACTCATCAACAATTTGACAGAACAATGGTAGCTGATGACAAGCATATCACCCTGACTGTAGCACAATGTTGCCAATCTAGTTTCTTGTCTCACCCAAACATTAGTCGCCAAAACTGTGCCTGACAGCAAAATGAATGTTAGAGGAGTAAAAATGGAAAGTCCAGGTTAATTGAGGTACATCTCCACAGATAAAAAGCATGTGCTTATAATCGGTCAACTGCTTTGAAATCTTTGAGGTAGTAGTCTCTACCAATCTTTTGACGCAAATAGCGAAATGTATATCAGGCGCTGGTGAAGTTCCTGTTTTAAAGACACGACCAAGTATGTGCGTATCTGAAAACGAACATATCCCTTTACCATTTATCATGCACTGCAGACAATATTATAAGCCCTTGCCACTAACTACACGTAAGGCGGAATTATCAAATCAGGGTTTGCTAGTTGAGGGACTGCGAGAGAAGGAGGCAATGAATTTGAGTTATACATTTTAATTTGCATACTTATCCGCACACAGGCTCTTGAATATAGCCCCAGTTGTGGTACTCATGGCTATGTTTGGATATTTCATCAAATGATACTTTAAAAATCTGTACACAGCATGTTTCTATTACTTTCAAGAAAGAAACTTCTATGTGAAAAAGGATCATACATTTGATAGTAAATTGTTTCAGCTCGGTACAATCGATTATATTAAATTTGCAGTATAAAACCACCCTTTACGTCTACTGAGATTTTCGTAACAAGTTTGGAGCATTACTAGGCACAAACACAGGAAGCTGCAAGTGAAAATACAAACATAACCTAAAATCCATAAATAAAAGCGATCGGCAATTCGATGTATATGTTTCAGGTGACCACATCTTACCGGGGTTTTTTTAAGGTTTTTAACCGCGGAATGAAAATGCACAAAGGTTAAAACGCTAAATCACTTGTTAGTTATGTGCCTCATTTACGATTTTTCATTCCCAACTATATGGTACCAGAACAGCATAAAAATCCCAGTTTAAACTCTGACAGTGCCACATTTTGAACTGGGTCAACAGATTTTCTCGGTGAACAGTGGACCCAAAGTGCGCCAAGGAAAGCTGTTGACCTGGACTTTTACATTCTATGTAATTGTTCATGCAGGCACTTGAATGAAATGTCTTTTTACAAGGAACATTGACCAGCACCTTTATTATGATATTATGACACAGAGTAATTCGTTTTAAGTCTGTAGTCGCAGTTGGCGCTGAAAGAGTTTACAAAGCTCATTTGTCTGTCAACCGTAAGTTTTGCTGACTGGTGCTACTATCATTTCCCGATTTGGAAAGATTTATTTACGAATTTACGTTCTGATCCAGAACAGTACATGCATTTCTACTTTTGTATAGGAATCCTGACATATGTATTATATATATATATATATATATATATATATATATATATATATATATATATATATATATATATATATATATATATTGTATTTGTGTCTTTTTGCCCAGAACCACTTCCTAGTAGTCAATATCCTATTCCGCAGTTCGAACTCTTTACTCTCCATAAGCTAACCTGTCCCTGTCTAACCTGTATATATATGGAATTACTATTGTCTATATTGCACACGTTCCTCTGTAAAATTTTGACATAGGCTGTATCAGCCCAAATAAATTAAAGGGTCTTCAGCGGGTAACTACTCAACATGTTTCGGAGCCTTTTACCCGTTATACCATACCATATATATATATATATGAGCAGGTTCGAGTCCCGCTCGTTCCGAACATGAAATATATATTTTCGGCATTTCCTTAATGCTGGTGAATTTAAGTCCCCTATTCTGGAAATAAATGCCGACTCAGTAAATATACTGCATTATATACCGTGTTGATATGGCACTCGCACATTACTACTTCCACTGGACCATTCTTTTTTAGGAATTGATATTTGGTCGAGTGGATATGTGTGTTTCCCATTTCAGCTGGGCGACTGGTGCCAAAGGTAGCAGGTTCGAGTCCCGCTCGTTCCGAACATGAAATACATATTTTAGGCATTTCCTTAATGCTGGTGAATTTAAGTCCCCGATTCTGGAAATAAATGCCGACTCAGTAAATATACTGCATTATATACCGTGTTGATATGGCACTCGCACATAACTACTTCCACTGAACCATTCTTTTTTAGGAATGGATATTTGGTCGAGTGGATATGTGTATTTCCCATTTCAGCTGGGCGACTGGTGCCAAAGGTAGCAGGTTCGAGTCCCGCTCGTTCCGAACATGAACTATATATGCATATATATATATATATATATATATATAACAGATACACCCTTCCAGGTCAACGATGATATGCCTGCTTATTCTTATGGCTGGAGATATTTAAATCAACCATGGTCCTATCAAATGCCCTTGTAAATTATGTGCCAGGTCAAGTCTAATCAAATAGGGTTCCAATTTGATATCTGTGACTGGTCGTTTAATGGCAAATGTGCTAACATTTCGAAAGTTGACTACTCAAACTTAACCGCTGATACTGCCCCGTGGTCATGTCCAACATGTACTGTGACTGACCTTCCGTTTTCAGATTGCTCCCATTTGTCTACAGACTTTACATCGTCAATGATTCCTCCATCGATGACGACCTTTCAACTCCCATTTTCTCACACAACCTGTTGTCAAGCATTAATATTAAAAAAGGAATGAAAATTGGTCACTTAATATTTCATTAGTGTTTTTTCTAAACTTGATCAGCTGAGGCTTCTCCCCCATGATAAAATTCTAGATATATTAGTCATTTCCGAGACTTGGCTAAATGACACTTTTCCAGACTCTGAATTGTTGATCCCTGGCTATTGCTTAACTGCTATGGACAGGTCGTCAAGGAGAGGGGGAGGTATATGTGCGCGTGTCAACGATAGATTCTCATTTGAGAAGCTAGAAATCCCACTGGACCAAGCCAATGACTCTGGTCTTGAGACCTTATGGCTAAAGTTTAAATTGCCAAATACCAAGCCAACATACGTCTGCGGTTTGTGCATACCCCCTGATCAAGTTACGAATGAGTGTTTAAGGGATCTGGAAGCACAGGTTGATAACTTTTCGGCTGATGCAGAAATAATTATCTTGGAAGATTTTAACATCAATTACATAGTAAACATCTCTGCATATAAGTCTTGTTCGCTAGTCCTGTTATCATCATTTTTTTTTTCAGTTTATCAAAGACTTTACCAGGAAAACTGAACATTCTGCATCTATTATAGATCTTATGTTTGCAAACAAATTTCATATGATTAGCAGTTCAGGTGTCATTTACTGTGGTCTGAGCGATCACAGCCTGATCTATGCCATACGTAAGGGTCGCAACCTAAACGTAGAGTCAAGATTGTAAAAGCCGTAACTTACAGACATTTTATTTCATCTGATTTCCAGTCTGACCTTAATAGTGCGGATTGGTCTCAAGTTTCCAATCTGATCCATGTTTCAGCAGCGTGGACCAAGTTCTGTAACTTCCTACTACCAATATGTGAATAACATGCCCCTATTGTTAAAATTCAAAAGTCGTGACAGGGAACCCCCAGGGGTACTGATTAAACTTAGATCCATGTGCAATGACACAGACTATTTCAGGGCCAAAACTGAAGATATCAACAAACCCGAAGACTGGGCTAAGGGCAAAAAGATCCATAATCGAACAAACAACCTTCTCACTAAATTTAAAAAAGGATTTCATTACAGAATCTATTCAAAATAATGCCTTTGACCCTAAGAAGCTATGGAAATCAATTAGAAACATTCTTCCAGGCAAAATTTCCCACGGGCCTACTAAAACTGTTAATGAGGTTAAAGAGATCTTTGATGCTGGTGAAATGGCCAATTCTTTTAAAGACTTTTTTGCCAGCATTGGAGATACTCTTCCAGTAAAATACCTTTTTCCTTTTTTTAACCCATCGGTAATGAAGACACATTTCAGCTATATTTCTCATCTGTGTCACCAGACTTCAGACATTCCCAGTTCACTAAACTACCAAATGGGAAAGCCACGGGACTTGATTCCCTAAGTACCCTCCTCCTGAAGCTGGGATCTCTCAGTTCCAAACTCCACTCACTCATATATTCAACAACTCTTGGCAATCAGGTGACATCACACCCCAGTGGAAAACTGCCAGGGTCACCTCAATCTACAAAGATGGGTCTTTGACTGATGTTTGTAACTATCGACCCATTTCAGGGCTTCGGGTCATTACAAAAGTGTTAGAAAGAGCTGTGCACTCTCAGTTTTATGAGTTTTTAACTCTCAATAGCTTAATTCCCCCCCCCCCCCATCAGTCTGGTTTTCGTAAATCTCATTCCACGACAACAGCCTTAATTCATTTTTAAGACAAGATTCACCATGACATAGATAAAGGTAGATGCTGTGGTGTCCTTTTCCTTAATCTGAAAAAAGCCTTCGATACCGTAAGCCATGACATTCTCCTTCAAAGGCTGGACAGTTTTGGTGTAGAAGACAACTTAACATCTTTGGTTCCATTCCTACCTCACAAATAGAATGCAAAGTACCGCCATTGATGGAACCCTGTCTTACCCTCGTATATTTTCCTGTGAGGCCCAACGGGGTTCCATGCTTGGCCCTCTTCTATTTATACTCTACATTAACTACCTTCCATGATAGTATCACTAAATGCAGTGTCATGCTGTATGCAGATGACACTGCACTGTATTTCTCCCACCTTGACCAAGCTGAGATGGAGAGAATCCTCAATATGGAGCTTGCCAGTATCTTCGATTGGTTCAAAGTAAACTGGCTCAACTGAATGCTGGCAAGACTTAGTTCATGATGTTTGGAACCTCTAAAAGGCTAATATTTACCAGTGAGTTGATAATCAAGTTTCTTAAAAAAACATGAACATGTGAAAGTATTCAAATACCTAGGTGTACAACTCGACTGCACCCTGTCATTCTCTTACCATATTGATTACATAGCCCGTAAAGTAAAAAGCAGACTAGCAGTCCTTGATAGGGATTCCAGGTACCTGGACACTAAAATATTGTTGACTCTGTACAAGGATTTGATTCTCCCGCATTTTGATTATGGTGACATTATCTGGGATTCTTGTGCGCTACAACTCAAGTCTAAATTACTAATCCTGCAGAACAAAGCCTTGCAAAAAGACTGACCAACATACTCTATTTGCAGACATACATTGCATGAGCAGAATCCACTTCCTACAAGAACAGCCAAATGTCCATACTAGTATGTTTGTGTATAAATCCCTCCATGACCAAGTACCCACATATATTAGCTGCAAACTGGTAACCCTGGTAAAAGAATAAAGAAATCTAATCAAATTAAATCACATGTACTTCTCCAAACCCATTCGACAGACCTTCACACGCACATAGGACTTAGCTTAGATGGGTCGTTGCCCCTATGTCCTGGTCTTTTTAAATGCCACAGTGATAAATAAGATCGATAAAGGACATGTAATAATAGTTTTAAAGCAATACTATTTTACAAGTTCGTACATATTTGAGTGGCTTTTTCAATGACCCGTTCAGCAAATTCTCTGCAAAACTGGCAACGGTGAATATATTTATCGGGACAGACCGTTCTTTAAGTCAACTTGACTAGTTTGTTCCTTGGCTCCTCTACCGATTGTTTTTTTTTTTCTGTTTGGAAGACATCGAAGTCGTAGCCTAACTTGATCACAGCACTTCTTACGTTTGCAGGATAGCATTGCTGCGCAACATAACTTGCTTCTGTCCATTTGCAACATATGCCACCAATCGTTTTTCGAATAGACCTAAAGTAAGAGATGTTATCTTATTCCGGAAAAAAGCTAAGATAGGTTGCATTGCAGTGCATACTTTAACTTCAAAATTGCCTCATAGGTAGTTATTTCTAGCAACACCTATTGCAGAATTTCGCCTACACTCTGAAAAGCTGGACATACATAAATTTGTAGTGATATTGGGTGAACCTTTGCGAGTTATGGCAGAAGAGACATGCTGTGTGAATAGACCAGCCTGGCAGATGACATAGAAAGTGACCATGTGACCACGTGACTTGTTTTGACAGCATGGACGCAATAGCATGACTACTGGGTGAAGTCAGGGAATGGGGTCACATTCATTATAATGGAAAATAATGCTTTCACTATTGACAGGGAACTAACGTACCTAATTACATAAAAAATGGCATATTTCGCATTATGATGAAAAACATATCAATTCCATAGGGCCTAATTCATATCAGTAAAACTGCTATTAAGCTTGTATTAAATCAGTGAACAAGTATGAATATTTGCCAAATTTTAATGTTTTAATCCAACTGGCAATCACACACCTGTTGAAATATCTGACTCTTCATCCAGGTCCGACTTATCAGACTAACTTTCTCCAAGGTGGACAATAATAAGTCCATGTAATGTTTAACTCTGCCATCAACTTCCATGAATCGATCTTCCACTGTTATCATATATGTCACAACTTTCTGCCGTTCTGTCTGAATAACCTAACTAAATGCTTCTTAGACTAGAGTTTTTACATCAGTTAATTTAAAATTGACATTTTTGTCTGCTGCATAATGTTTCACAGATCAACTGAACTGCATTCAACTCATAGTGTCGCACAGGGGGTGTGCAAAACCTTGTGACCGTAGATCTGTGCAATTGCATTGGTAATATACATGATTGTGGATTTGTGTTTTTTATTCAGCATGTACAATTCTGGTATGTGAAAGTCCCTCAAAAGGAATCTTCCTCATCTACAGTTGCTTGTGCATTTTGGCTTTGCGATTACTCATAGTAGGGCACTTTGATTAATCTGTTTTGATTTCACGATAACTAGCATTATCAGTGACTATGACACGTCGTCTGTCCAAAATAGGTGACAGCTTTTCCTCCCACCACTTTGAGAATACACCAGCATTCATTTCAATATGGTAATCTGGATTTTTTTAGCCTGTTTATTTGCAACAAACACTGAGTCACAACTTTCCTGTTTCTGCACTACCAGCATGTAGAACGATTAGGCGGCCACGTTTCCATGATCTAAAAAAACTGAATCCCTGGTGTAACAACATCTGGTCTCACCACAAATACAGTTTTCTGTGAAACTTGTCCATTTGAAACCCAGTTTAGTGCGCTCCTCAAGCAAAAATGATAAAATATTCAAAGTCTCTTTTATCCTGGCTAGAATTTTTAGCACAGTGGGCAAATCTCTACTTCTATAAAGTTATACACTGTACGTCGCATGAGTTTTTGACTAGAAGTGTCAAATTTGAAGTCGCCGGACTTGTCATTTTAACTCTCATCAGTGGGTGGTGACCCCCTCTTCAAGTAAACAGTTTGTCTCACACTGTCAGGTGATAATTTCAAAGCACATGTTGTCTCCTGGTATACGGAGGTGCTGTATGCAGACTTTTTCTTTTCTCTCTGTCTGAGGCGTTTAAAGTAATGATATACCCATAAAATACTATCTTTTTTGGTTCAGTCTAGTTTCCCACATTTTTGCTTGCAAGGTCTACTTCTCAACATGATTCACACATATAGTGCCACATCAAGTGAATATTCCCAGGCCTACGATATATTTCCTGAACTTTACTAATATCCACTTCTAATTATTTCATAGCCTGGGCAGGTGAACACAACAGCTGTGACATGATTGTTTTGATTTTCTGTCTTTTGTGCCACCGTCTCCTGTACAAGGTGGCAGGGCTTGTTCAATTGCAATATTTTTCAATGTCATTTTATAAAAAAAAAAAATCCTAAATGAACATCTCTCAAAAATACAAAAAGATATTCACCCGGTGCGGCAAAAAAAAAAAAAATAAAATAAAAAATAAGAAAAAAAAAAAAAAAGAAAAAGAAAAAAAAATAGCTACCCATGGGACACGTTTTGCATAGGGTGGTGCACTGTAATGTAACTGTTGTGAGCTTTTTGTCCGGAATGAGAACGTATCTCTGGCTTTAGTGCCATCAGTTTCGTGCGTGAATATTCAAACTGGTTCTTAGACAAATGGCAAATGATTGCCGCAAGAATCAACTTCGGCTAACTTGTCAACTGAAAAAAGTGCATTGAAAAACTTTGCGACAATTTACAACTACTTAATGTATTTTGGTTTCGTGTCCGTTAGGCGTTGCTTCCTAGTTCCGACAATTACTGGATAACTCAAGGAAGTTACTGCAACCGGAAATATATAATTATGATACGCGTGTATTTCACTCCTGTGTAACTACAGAATAACATCAATTTAACGTTTACTCATATTATCTGCCAGGTATCGTCAACTCCGAAGCTTCTCATACCAGCTGGCTGGAGATTATTTCTGCCGCTTGGGCTGAGATGACTCAAGATGATAATATTAACGGAGTGGAATTCCAATTCGTACCCATTACTAAGAGATCCAAGCTGACCATGGATGATCTCATCGGAGGTGCGTATGACAAACTTATACTATGCGAGCATTATAGATAGCTTTTTTTTTTTTTTTTTGACTATTGTGGCAAATGAAGTCATGGACGTGGTTTTACCAGTCGATTCTAAGTTTCCCAAGTCGCTGCGGCACAGGTCGATTAAATATTTCCCTTTTTAATGCTGTTCATTTTTGCAGCTTTCAGAAAAGCGTTAAAATTAATCTCCTAAAGGATATTAATAAAGTGTAGCACTGCTATTGTATTAATGCAAGAAAGATAAAGATCGAAAACAATTAATACGATATTGCACGTTTCAATGCGAAACGCCTACCGTCTTATTTCCAGTGGTACGAATACAGGACAACAGATTACCCTACTTCATTGTCAGGCATATATGGCCTCATTCACCAGTGAATCGGGGGGGGGGGGGTGTCGGGGAATTCGATCCAACCCCCTCAGTGATGTAGAATAAAAATTTATAGAGAAAAATAAAATAAAACATTGGATAATAAAATCAAAAAGCTTGGCCTTTTACTGCCGCTTTCAAATAGATAAAGCTTACTGGCTGAAGGTATATCTAAACATCTATGATCTTTCAAATGTTCATACTTTCATAAATAATCCTTACGTTTCTCTGCGTTTTGGGTACTAAATGCTATATATTACATCAAAGGCTTGGTCTACACAATATTGTACCACATGCTACTGATGTTGCCAATCTGACAATGACTTTTGTACATTTTATTTTAAAACCAGCAACAGATTTGTGAGATCTCTAATTCAGTCACAGGAGGCCAGTCAGTCAGTGTAGTTTTGTTTGGTCCAACTTCAGAGCAGGTGTCTTAATCTTTGTTTTTCTAGTTTATAAAAGTAAAATTTTAGGAAGTGTCTAGTCTTAATCTACCAGTTAAGGTACATGTCAAAGAATTATTGTTCTAATTGTTAAATATAGTGAAACACAGCAAGTGGCTTTCTTTTTTCTTCTGTGTATATCAGAATAGCACCCAGTGGAAAAACAGTGAAAACCAGATCCATATCCATCAAATTATTATTATTGAAGAAAAAGATAGGTACCATTTCTCTGGACATCCAATTAAAAAACAATCTTTATTACATCAAAGGCTGTCACATTTATATGATGCGTGATGCGGTTTCTAACATATAAATCGTTTCTTCTATGCTTCATTGTAGAAGTGCTTGTCTTAGAACGATTTCCTACAGTCATTCAGAACTTTTCAGGTGTTTGATCCTCAGATTTTAATATAATATCCATTGCCTTTTTACAAACTGCTAACCACAAGTAATATGGTACACCAAGAGTGTGTAGATCCATTTTCAATTCCAGTTTGCGCATCAATTATTGCCAAAAACAAGAAAATACATTTCTTAATAAGTATCTGAAAGAGTCAATTCAAGATTACTGCCAGTAGTAATGTTAGCCATACTTTTGTTGTTATAAGATAAAATATGATATATCCATGCATCTATCAATCCATCTACCTTCCATCCATCCATCCATCCATTCATTTATCCATTCCCGTTCATTTTCTTATTCTTTCCTTTGTTTGTGAATATGAATTGAGCAGGTTAAAGGCCAAATAGTTGATCTTTTATATGACAAGCTATATACAGAATGGATATAGTACGTATGATTTGTCAAAAACTTTATTACTTATACAAGGTAAGGCTAGGATACAAGCATACAAAATAAGTTCCATAAAGTCGGACATGAAAAAGTCCCAATGGATGCGTTCCACCCCCCTCCCCTTACCCCAGACTCTAGCCTTATCGGCACAATAATTCTATGCCTTTGTAGTATACATGGAAATGGGTACGTCGAATGTAACTGCCATCATTGGACCTCACGTTGCTGCCATCGGAACAGCCAGCCAGAAATTTAACATCCCATATTTCATGACTACCTCGGCACCATATATCTTTCAACGGCCTTCCAACATCATAACGGTGTTGCCAAGCTCCACGGAGGTTGTCCAAGTCCTGGTGGAACTGATACAAAGATACGGATGGAAATCAATAGGCGTCGTCTTTGATAGCAACTTCGGTGAATTGGATAAGAATTCCCATTTAAGCCTTGATGAAAGACGAGAACACTTTGGCATACTAGAGATAAAAATCGTATAAAAATCGCAAATTGTCGCGACTTCTGGGAAACGCCTGCATATTATATAAAGCAGATAAAAATCTGGTCTGAGTTTTGATCGATGAAGCTGTTGATGTCGCAAAATGTTGGCTATTTAATTAAGCAGACGGTGGATTAGTTCATGAGTTATAGCGCCTTGAAGTGAATTGAAGTTTGATTTTAATAATAGTTCATTATTTAACAATATTATTTACCCTTTGTGTACTGGTTATAAGCATATTTGTAACTTAAGTCTCAGCTTCGCATATCCAGCAGCAAGGGACCATTGGTAGAAAACAGTTCTTTCGAATGTTGGCTATGCTGATTATATTGGTTATGGTAAGCTCATTTATGTATGAACTTTAAAAAGAAAACAACCTTTGAAAATACAATTACACGTGGATTCTAAGAAATGAAGGAGACTATAATTCATACTTTGCTACTGATATCATATACATGAGTAGATGAGCACTTGAGCATTCTCTGGTGCTGATTGTGGCGTTTTAACCATATCTAGTGTCATACGCCGTCATGAAAACACCTATTAATGCTTAAATATCGTTGTTATGCATCATTATATCTCTTTGCGATTATTCCATTTTTCAGGTGTAAGACTTGTTGAAGAAATGACGGGAGTGCCATCGCTATACACCCGTTCATGGAGAATCGGTAAACGGGCAAATGAACAAGATATACGACAACATCTGCTTGTAGCAAGACAATGGGGTGTTCGCCATTTTATTTTGGCAGTGTCTCCCAAACGTATTGATGATGTTATGACTCAGGTAATGGGAAAACGCATAATTACTCCATCATACGTGATAATTTTTTCAAAATATTGATCTATAAAATAATAATAAATGTACCGTCGAAGTTTTAATTTCGGTAGTTATATTAGATGGGTCTCAAATTTGATGGCGTCAATTAATGCATTAGTCTCAGTCTGTTTAACTTGTCTTTTTTTTTCTTTTGGTGTAATCATTACAGTAACTTGTAATATGCAGCTTAATGTTAAATGACCAATCTGCATTATAGACAGCAGAATTGATTAATATTTTAAACAGTTGACTTTTTGTCCTTGTTTTAATTGACAGGCTCTGCGACTAAGCATGTTGACGTATACGTATTCATGGATAGTAGCACTTCTTGTAAGTAAACTAAATTTTCGTTGCTATGGAGGTCATTATCATTGTAACTTTATGGTCAGTAAATATTTCATTTGTGAACCACGAGGATTATATGAATACCACAGTCATATTTATCCTTACTTATCTCAGGAATTCCTTTATCGTAGACTTAAAACTGCACTTTGGATAAATTCATGGACATAAAAACAATAAAGGAACCATGATTGTTCAAAAGCCCTCGCATCGACTAATAAAAGATGTTAAGATTACTCACTTTCCTGCAGCCTTGACACAACATTCTGCTCTGTGGACTATCAAAGGTTAACTTACCTCATGAGACATAGAATTTTTCTGCTTGATTACACCGACTGACAATGTGCTATTTTACAAAGGGGTGGGGGGGGGGGCAATATCGACACTGGGGAACATGGCCTAGTCCAAATTAGCCACCTTCATATTCCATCTGGGTTGAAGCGCCTGCCTCTCAGGCATGGAGGTACGTGGGCTGGCCAGCTCTACACATGTGTATTTCTGTAGCCTTCTTTGTGGCGTTGCTAGTTCCATAAGAATTGCAAAGCAGACAGAGGCAATATGCAAAATGATACTGCCTTTTAGTTCATGATATTCACTGGACAAAGTACAAAAAGGGGAATTTGATATTATTAATCGATACAAAACCTAAAACACCGTCTAAAATGATGTGCACAATGTGCCATACACTGGATACAAACACCCCAATGTTACTTGCATGTTGTATGGTACATAGTATATAGAAACCTGACTATGGTTATGTATCTGATTTACATAAAATTGAAAAAAAAACAATAATAATAATAATAATAATAATAATAATAATAATAATAATAATAATAATAATAATAATAATAATAATAATAATAATAATAATAATAATAATAATAATAATAAAGAGTTATCCGAAGGTTCTGCTTGAAGGTCCCTTCCGGTTTTGTCATGTTGCTACCAAAGGATTTTCACGTGTTGTCAACTAAATTTAAATGCTCTATTGTAACGGCAATCATTTCCCATAATGCAAGTACCCAATACCAAAAACCTTTGCTTTATTGTGATACTGTTTATTACTATCAAACAGTTTAACAGACATTTGAAATATTTAATTTTCAAACTGTTCCAACTTGGACAAACTAAAAGATCATGGACGTCTTCGTAGTTACCTATAGAACCACAACTTAATGTTTCCTTAAATCTCCACCGATTCTTGACTTCCGAGAGGCCTTGGTTTCCTGTGAGAGCTGCAAATTTTTACTGAGTCCCTTAGATATATTTCATTACGAAAAATAGAAAACTTTCAGCCAGCGTGGAAACTCTCTACTATTATAAAAACTTCATTAAACCAATTGTCCTGAAAGGAATGTATTTTGGCACTAGCTGCAATCAATTTCGAGTGACTGTATGGCCGATGAGATTCCAATACACGCACGTCTATGGTTATATTATGATTTATGTTTCATTTTACGTTTTTGTCAACTTTAAGCCATAAAGCGTTAAGTAAGTTATGCCAATATATATGCTACCAGGTGTTTGCCATTCTATATCCAGTGCTGACCTGTGCGAGTTTACATGTACTCTTAATATTATGCCCTACGGTAATCTTTTGGTACGCATGCCATGCTTCAGTTGTTTTTTGCCAAGAATGATAACTGGCAGTAAATTGAAAGTATAATCGACCGTACAGGGCAATAGGCTAGGCGTGTCTGATTTACACCCATAATTCTACATGTATTATTCATCCCCCGCGGCTTTATTCACAAAGTACTGAATCCTACTTGACTATAAAATGCGGGATTGCGCCCAGTTAGAAAATATGTACGATGAACACAATATTACTGTATGTTAGATAACTTATATATAACGCACAATTGCAGATCAGATAATCACAGTTTTGTTAAAAACACTGTCCAGCCTAGGATAAATAATCCAAAATAGAGCCATTTGACATTTTTAAATATAGAATTAAATTGTTTATTTCATTTAAATCTTTGTGAATATAGCAACTAAAATCTACGTTATTCACAATGCTGTATTCTAACAATCATTGGGTAGGATGATTCTTTATGAGCAATGGCTCTTTTCTACTTTGCTAGACGCAAGAGGGCGTTGACCTGCAGCCATATGCATATACCCAAGTGAATTTAACCACTTTAAGACTTGTTCGTGGCGACTTCAACAGTTTGCATCAAGCCAGCCTGCGTAGCTCTGTGTTTGAGTATGCCACTGTTTGGGACACCCTGTTGACTTTGTATCATGCCATCAGAGCACACTACGACTATGCTGGAAACTGTCATTGGACCGGCAAATACATTCCGGTAATTCTGAGGAAGGTATGTTGTGTTGTGGTGGCAATTTGTATGACAACGACATGTTTAAACGGACTTCATCTGGTGAATCCAGCAACAACTTTGCGTCCATCTGCAGCAATAAATCGGTAATCATTTTAAACTCTCCTCGCCAGTTACTATCAAGGCCCCTCACGGTAAAGCCCCAGTTGCTTTATCTGGAATTCTGGATACTCCAGATGCTATGACCTTAGACATATACTTGCCCTTGTATAATGTTTTGCAACGAAAGATACTAAGGATATGATAGCTTACTAAAACATGAATATCTCACTTACTATATTACTTCAACAAACTAAACCACACCAACTAACCGAGCCCGTCCCAAGTAACGTACGATAGATGATCGTTCGTTCGTGCCAACTTATTTTGTTTATCATTCACCCAACCATCCATTCATTCATTCATTCATGCATTTATTTATTTATTTATTTATTTATTTATTTATTTATTTATTTATTTATTTATTTATTTATTTATTTAATTTATATTTTCTTTTTCTTTCCTCATGATTATGAAGTAGGGGTAGTTCAAGATTTTTTTTTCTTGTCAAAATCTGGTCCTGAGAGATTTTCTATTTATGTGCATCACTTCCTTGTCTAGAGATCCAAACACATGATTTGACCAAAATGTGCGTTCCATTCCTTTTTCGGTCTAAACCATAAACTGTCTAGTGTCTGGTAATTACGGGTTATTATCTATCAATGAAGAAATAAAAAATAGATTTGTATTGGCACAAATGCACTGCCACATGACTAAGCTTACACGGACGTGACAATGAATGTAAATACATTTCTCTGTCAGCAAAGTAATCTCTCGTATGAATGTGATCGCATGTTATTCTGCAATGTACAAGACTGATTAAAATTATTGTCGTAAAAAAAAAAACTTAGGTGGCCTCACTCCAATGAGACCCAACCCTTAAACTGGTCTTCCTTTGACACTGGAATTTAAAACAAAAGCGCAGATAGTCCCGGCATCTGTTTTCTTTTGTGGTGGAGCGGACCCACAATACTTGAAAAAAAAAGAGCTAAGGGACAGCAACGAGTTTTCAGAAAGGAGTCCTTGCCGAAATTAGTACCTCACTATTTGTGGACGGGACTCTCAAACATATATGAAATATCTATAACTGTGCACAATGAAAAGAAGTTACTATCTTGCCACAATACTTGAAGGCGCTTGCTTATGTGCGGTAGAAGTAACGTATAAAGAATATATATATATTGGTCATCCTTATCAATGGAAAGACAGCCCTCGTGCTAACTGATTCGGTCCAAAATTATGTTTTGCTGAAAATATATCCCTAATTTTAGTGATGAACTGAGATCCATATGAAAAATATGTGCTCAAAAGGAACTAGATTTCCCTTATTTGTTGCTCCATGCATCGTCGACGCAGAAAACAAGAACTTTGTGTTCATTAAATCTGGCCTGTCAATGCGACAGTAGAAACCAGCCGGGCAGTCCAATTTCTACTGTAACAGTCTTCATTCGAACATGAAAATATGCTCAACGATTGATAACATCAAGCAACGAATTGGCATGTCATGTTTTCGGATATCTTGAGTGTAGGCGGTCTAGGCAGAGAAGGGACAATTGCCCCCTATAGACCCCGTGCGTCTGCTGCGGGACAGAGGAGCCATCAGCTGTCATGAGCAAGCCAACCACATGCGCACACAAGGCATGGAGTGACAGTTGAAGTCTTTAGGAATACCATTTACCAAACGAGGTCTGCGTGCACAGGCCGTAAAGTTCTACTAGAAATTGCATAATCCAGAGTTTGCACAGGTGGCAGTGCCCACTTAGAAGCAGATCTTAACCGTGCAAGAGATTATTATCATTACCCATGATTTCGATTTCCCATATCTCTTTAATAGCATTAAACCCAATTTCGTGTCTGATTTCTCCGCTTCTGCTACAAAACTGCTTCCAAATGTAGCATTTATACTTAAATTGGTCTCCTTGCTATGGCCTGTTATGGGGCAAGAATCTGCCCTTGCCTGTTTTAGCTCAGCTGACGTGTCAGTGAGCTAAGCATGTGAGATCAGTTGTCATCCGTATTTCATCCATAGTTACATTTTTGATGTCGATATTGCACATGCTGGTGGTCCGTTACAACAGCTGGAGTGAACTACACATGGATGAACTTGAACGATTATGAAGGTCAAAGGACAATTGTAATATATTGAGTTTTCACATAACGATTTCAGAATTTTTTCACTGCGACTTGGGTATATTGCACATCAAGATTAATTCGAAGGTGTCACATGGGTTAACTTGACATATAAGCCAATGTTGCAGATCACTTTAAGTGAAATGAGATACTGGGTGATAAAAAAATACTTGAGCTGAGACTTTCATTTTTTTCACTTGTTGATAGCTCTGCGTAAGAACTAATTCTTTTTTGGATATTGTTGGGCCTAGACTACCGCCATTTGGAACCTTTGGTCGATTTATTTTTCCAGAGATAACGCGAGAACTGCTTTAGCATATAATGTTATACTAGACGGTTCGATGACCAGGTAAAGAGGTCAGGCCAAGAGTTGGTTCGAGTGATATTAACTTGAATGTCAAGGTCACGAACCGGCTTTAGTGAGCTTAGTTTGCATATGATAACTCCATAACTACTCAGGGTATGATTTTGATATTGCATATAAGAATGACCCTCCGTTGCGGTTGTGTTGGAATTGCATTAACCTTGACTTAAATTTCCAGGTCAATGGGTAATTATAGCGAAATTTAATTCTTTACATACATGGAGAGCTATCATGTTCGCAAAACGCAACCATAGAGAGAATCAGAGATCGCTGTGCACTGTTTATGAGTGGAGTATCATTATGTCAATTCAGATCACTTTGATTTGGTCGATATTGGCTATTAAAGAGTGCAACGATTGACGATGATGTTGACATTACAAATATGACAGAAATTTTAAGTACCGATTCCACACCTCATCTCAAAGTTTTCTCCAACTCTGTGGTGTTTTACATTTCAATGGGATTTTCTAATTTATAGATTTTGACAGTCCAGAATTAATGTGGTTTCCACTAATGCTGTTATCATCTTGAAAACTTAAATATATATATATAGTAAAAACTCGTTATAATGACACAATCTGTTCCCTAAGAAATGTGTCAGATTACTGTTTATGTCAGATAAATGAATCCAATAACAAAGATAATAAACTTCTTCCCATGAAAATTTGTGTCATATAATTGAATATGGCGGATATCTGAGTGTCGTTATAAAGAGGTTTCACTGTATAAAATATGTATTTTTGCACAGGGTTCGTACTTTACTGCCCAGTATACTTGATGAAGAACGCGTTTTACATCTAGACATTGCCGAGCAGAACATGAACTTGTTGCAGAGACAAGCATCTTATAATGAACAAAAATAAAAATAGCTGTAACAAGCGTATATTAGGATTTGATCCGGAACATAATTTCTTTTCCAGTTGCAGGTAAATTACAAAAGTGCGACAGGGGACTTAACGTTTTATCCTACTGGCCAGAGGAAGGGTTATAACCTAGATATACTCAGCTTGGACGACCAAGGCTTGTACAAGGCACGTTAAAATGAGTGAGACAACCTTGAATGTCTAACTACTCCTGCGACCCACAGTATTATTCCCTTTGACCTCACAGATCATGTTTCTTCTTGTAATCGTGCATAATGCCAAATTACATTTTTGACAGATCACTGTAACGGGCCAGTAAGAAAACCCGTACAATATAGACTATCTTATTTTATCACTGACACAGCTACAAGCTGGGTCTGTTTGTTTATTTTACTACTTCACCCAACATGCTTTTTAATATAACCATTTTGTCTTCTCGTTGCAAGATACAGATATCACAGAGCTATGACGAAAGGGCACAGGGAGAGCTCTTCGACTATGATGTCGATCTCCTATAAAACACTTTCAACGATTTTAGGTATCTCCAGTGGTAAATGGTATTTGTCATAAGCGGGGAAGATTTAGGCTTAATCTGCAGAACGTAATGAAGGCCAAAGATCAGATTCGGCGTAACATCATTAGGGTATTTGGCAAGTGGTGCTGATTTCGTGACACCAAAACAACAAAGCCAGTTATTCATCTGTATGCATGCAGGTTTCCGCCGTGGCCAACCCACATCAATTCAAATCCTCATATTGAGACAACTTTTCTCTTTGATAGTTTTGTTGTCAAAATCGATTTTATTTTATTTATTTTTTTTTTTTTTACATGAAAACACAATATTTTACGTGATAAGAAGCCATCCAGTATAATTGATGTTCTACCTCACGACACATGGAGGAGGCCAGTTTAATTTTCCCAACATGATTACGCATGGTTTATGTTTACAAAATTCCATTACCATGTTTGATCCACCTGCCTTGCTCGGCGCCTGCAAGGCAAACCTTAACCCATCCACCCACCCACTCCCCTAGAATTCACACCAAGTACCTGATTTCTTTCGGGCAGGCTGGGCGGTTAGTGCGGCTAATCTGCTTGAGGGGAAGCGCTTGACCTGGGACATGCCACTCCGATATAGCTTACCTGCAATTTTCATTCAAAGTTCTTTTCATTTAAAATGAAAATTAATTGAAATTATTGGAGCAGACGTCATTTTACCATTGGGCGACTGAAGAGGGAAAGAGTTAATGCTGAGAATATGATAATGAATGCGGTGAAGATTAATCACGTTTAGGTGAACTCTATCCACAAAGGACTTCACCTTCGGGTGATTGTAAGCCATACGTACATCCCACACTAGTTCTGCACTATGTTTCGGATAAACTTTGGATGCAATTGGAATCTCCTTTAAAGCCATCGTTATAATTGTAGAAATATGGTGGGATGTTACCTGATTATGTCGAGGAAGACTTAATCATCTACTTATCTTCAGTTCTGTGTGTTTTTCTTAGATTGGCCATTGGAATGCGTCATACGCAAAGAAAGAAGATAAGCTTGTGCTCTATGGTGTTAAAAATGTCACAAGAAGTCCCGTTGATTATTTATCTAGGAAGACAATTCGAGTCGTGACAATGCTGGTAAGCTGTAGTTTCGCGTTAAATCTGCAAATTATAATGCCTGCTGTAACACGCGGTTAATTTAATATATATATATATATATATATATATATATATATATATATATATATATATATATATATATATATATATATATATATGTGTGTGTGTGTGTGTGTGTGTGTGTGTGTGTGTGTGTGTGTGTGTGTGTGTGTGTGTGTGTGTGCGTGTGTGTGTGTATGTATGTGTGTGTGTGTGTGTGTGTACAATACGCTTTAACAAAATTGTGCAATTACTCGGCACTTTGTTACTAAATTAGCAAGGCAAAGTATGCCAAAATGTGGACATATCTTGAGATTAACGTACTGTACATTACAGCCCACGACTTTTGGTCCGCAATGCTAGGACCGTTTTTCTCATTTACACTAGTGAGACCAATGTCTGATTAGCCAGCATGCCGCTTCACGTGTTTGCATCGGGCTAAGAATGGTCATCAGAGCAATGGCACAGGCTGGCAATGCGCAAATTCACTTCCGGGTTCTCATGGCACGATGCTATGCAATGCCATCGGATGCGATTGACAAAACGCACGTGGCCATTGCGTACATGAACATGCTCAACATGCAGGGCAGCTGAGTTGCATATATTTGACCATCCCCCAGGTTTTTTTGGGGGGGGGTGTTTTTTTTTTTTTTTTTTTTTTTTTTTTTTTGTGTGTTTGCGTTTTTTTTTTTTTTTTTTTTTTTTTTTAGCCAAACAACACAGGCATTTGATGCGAGAATCCGCGCTTGGGACTTCCTTCTGGCATCGTGCGATTGCCTGGTAGCATTGCTAGCCACCAAACGCACGGTGCGAATTTGGCCAGCATGCTGGCTAGCATACAAAAATACTACTTATACGCAAAGACCGCCCTTCAAGACACGCCAACCTCGCCAGTTGCACGGGAGGTCCATGCTATAAATGTGAGCAAGGAACTTATAGGCTAGCCTGATCGGACCAAAAGTCATGGGCTGCACTGTAGTTTGAAACATTTGAACGAATGTGGAAAGTCAATTGTCACTATAACCACCATTGATTTTTTTTTTTTTAATCATCTTTACGCATCATACAAACATCAGTACCTTGTCATTAGTGTTAGATGGTGTTTGTTTTACCAGAGTGATTTCGAAGCATTTCGATATCTTTTTTGTTATTTTGTAAATTACGATATAGATGTTTCAGGGAAATTAGGAAAAGTTTCATGTAGCTGCATGTTTTTTTTAATAAATATATTTTACAATAACAGGAAAATTATGTTAAAGCTGTATTCACTAACAGCGATGGGAGCATAGAAGGACATTAATGACTGTCAGCACTGGCCCAATAAAATGTTTATTTATAATGCAATTACCCATAAAGCATATGGTTTCTTCTGCTTATATAGCTCTGTGAAAATCAAATTCGATAAAATGCGCTGCACACAAATTATACAACTAATTGTCGTTATTTCACCAATGTTTTGAAGCAATTGTTTTTGTTTGTTTGTTGGTGCCTTTCGTTTGTGTTTTTTCTTTTTTGCTTATTTTTTTTTCTTGTTTTTTTTCGTGTGTGTGTGTGTGTTTGTCGTTTTTGGTTTGTTTTTCTTTTTTGTCTTTGTTCTAGTTTATTTTTGGTCATTTTTACTATGCACGTAATAAAGTTCAATTTATTCCATAACTGGTAACTCATAAAGTGAAAATATGTTCGATTTTCTAAATTTGGACTCTTTTTAGTTGACGGGGTGAAAAATAATGTATCGTTTGAACTGTTATTACTTTAACTGTATCCCTGAGCCAAGCACAAGAATAAAAGTTGAAAAAGATAACAATAAAAATTAAAAATAAGGTGTGATTTCATACTTTATAGTATATTCTAGAGTTTGACGCAAGTTAATTATCAAGATGTTACAAACTCTAGGATCTGGATCATTATTTTCAAGAAATTAGGGGAATCATAATCGTATTCATCGTGGATATATTAAACTTCAGCGGTAAAAGTCAATAAGTTAAACACAATAATAATAATTCCGCTATCACAATAGTACACATAGCAAGTTTTATTGAATGCGAGTTACATTTTCAGAATCCACCGTTCGTCCAATTCAAAGCTGGTCACTACACAACTATCGCAAATAACCTGGAGGGATATTGCATTGATCTTTTGAACGCCATATCGGCAAACCTTCGTTTTAACTATGAGTTATACTTGGCTACCGATGGCAAGATTGGGTCTAAGTTGAAAGATGGGACGTGGGATGGCATCATTGCAGAAATACTTCTAGGGGTAAGTTTATGGACCCTAATGTATATATTTGGTCCTTAGACAAACATTGATCGACACGTAATTCCACCCAAAATGATAGGCATTTCGTATCTGACTCCAATATTTTCGATTAAATTACATTTTTTTTATGTTTTAGAGCACTACGCGACTTTTGCAAAGGTTATTCTCAAAGAGACTGTATAATCCACGCTTAAATACACATGGCAAAGCCATTTGACATATCAAGGTCAGTAGGTTAAATCTTTATGACAGATGCTGCCTTGAAAGCTACACACGACTTTTATTGCCTTTCAGAATGCCTCCATGGCCGTAGCTTCTGCTACTATTGATGCACAACGGGAAACGGTGGTGGACTTCGCCAAGCCATTCATGACATACGGCATTAGTATGGTGATGAAGAAGCCACGAGAGCAATCTTACATTTTTCAGTTCATGTATCCATTATCTCCTGTCATTTGGTATTTACTCCTCGGAGCTTTAGTCTTTCCCAGTATAACATTGTACATCTTAGATCGCGTTTTTCGCCTAGAAGACAACCCTGCTCGGTACGATGCTTCTGAAAGCGTGTGGTTTGTTTTTGCATCTTTGGTACGAATAAGTACGGAGGTCATACCAAGGACCCTGGCCACGCGCGTACTGGCCGCATCAATATGGTTCTTTGCTCTCATTTTAGTGTGTTCGTACACCGCTAATCTCGCCGCATTCTTAACAGTCAAAACAATACAATCGCCAATAGATTCCATGGCTGATCTAATGGGACAGACGAAAGTCAAGTACGGAACGGTAAAAGGAAGCCATATCGGAGCCTTCTTCCAAAATAGCAAAATAGAACATTTTCAGAAAATGTGGACATTCATGTCTGCTATTCATAAAGAGAGTATGGTTGATTCACCAGAAGAGGGTTACAAACGAGTTAAGGAATCAAACGGAGACTACGCATTTCTGTGGAATTCCCAGGAAATAAGATACAGGACTACACAAGATTGTGATCTCATTCAGGTTGGACAACCAATTCATTCTTACAGTTATGGGATAGCCATACCTTTGGGTGCCCCCTATCGCGATGACGTCACAATGTCCATTCTGAAATTACACGACAAAGGGAAGCTTTACAATTGGGAGGAAAAGTAAGCCTGTTGATGTTGATGGTGTACAAATTTGCTGCCAGAATTGAAATTAAGCTTTGTACTAGTTTGCTCCGCACTATATATTATCTTCGCAACTACCACCCAATTAGCATGTGCTGCGATTTAACATGACGGTGGAGTTAATAGTAGATTTAAGCTGTCAAAATTATGGAGACGTTGTGTACAGTTTGTGAGTAACTTAAACGAGACAATGATTGACGATGTAATTGTCTTTTTTTTTTACTCATTCATGCACAATTAAGGCAGCAATCCATTTCAGTCACTCATCATCAATACTGCAATTGCTTTATTTGATCAATTGTGCTTCAAAATGCACCAAGGTCTTTTATTTATATTTAATGCTCCATTACAACGATACATGGTGCATAACTGCATTTTTATGCCAGAGAATGCCAATAATAAAGCCAACTACCGCGTTTTCCTATTGAGTCTCTACAAAGCATTTTACGCGTTGTATAATTGTAATTTTCGTTAAGCTAGATAGATAGGATTGGATTGAATACGTTAATTATATTTTCAATTATTTTGCACTTAAGCATATTTACTCCCAGTGTTACATCCCGTTGGAAGAAATTTTATCCCGCTTCAATTTTTGCCGGAATGTTGAAATACAATTGAGCGCAGTCTGTCGACAAGATGAATGTCAATGGAGATATGTGGCCAAAAAAAATTATACTACCAAACAAAATGATACAGCACACTTGATTTGAATAATAAAAATCAATCAAATTCAATAAAGGTGGGGATAATTATGTGTCACCAATAAATGATTCGTGCTCATATTAATCTGATTTTCCTGAATAAAGACAAGTACTGTACAGTAACCATAGCCATGTACACGTTTTTACCTTTCTTTATAGGTGGTGGCGTAACACAAAATGCCCAAACTCGTATCGAGATGCCAAAGAAATAGTGACTTTCCCCTTGACTATTGACAAGTTTGCTGGTGTTTTTATTGTACTGATATCCGGTATTTTCTTCTCAATGGTCGTAGGCATTGGTCAGTACATATATCAACGATTTATAGAGCGTCGGATACACCAAAAAAAGGTACGATTTGTTTGTAAAAGCTGCATGAAATTTGATTAATTTGTTTTCTACGCATAAACTAGATGTGGTCCAAGTTTTGCTATCGCTTGGAATGAACCCAGTCAGAGCATTTTCGTTAATTATAAATATTGTAGCTTTTGCCCACTATATTGTAAGCCACAGAAGCTTACAATACCAAAGGGTGTCTTTCCAATCATCCAAAGACATATTTATAATCTGGAAAAAAGAAGAAACTCAATTTAAACTTTTTGTCGCTAAGGTTATATATATATATATATATATATATATATATATATATATATATATATATATATATATATACATTGTGTGGTAAATTCATTCATTTTGCTCTTATAACTGTCCCTTGACGCCGATTTTTTCAACATCTCGTATCCGTTCAAAGCGCGCCACGGAGGGCTGTTGACCGGTACTTTTATATTTCATGTAATTGCAGGCATGCTAACCCTTGAATGAAAGGACGTTTTGCAAGAATGGCGATTCTCGCACCGTTATTATAATTTAAAACAGGCAGTTTGAAGTAGTTTTACTTCAGTCGCAGCTGGCACTGAAAGAATGCAAATACGCTTTGGACGTCATAAGTCGAGAATTTGAAACTGCAAGGATCAATCTGCAATAATGTCGCGCTTCATACATTTTCACTACTTTTCAGATCACAAATCTCAAATCCAATTCGCTGTGGCAATTTTCTTTTACCTAATGAACGATTTTTTGGTGTAATGCAGGACATGTGTATTATTTTCCCTCCAAATTTTCCGACTCTGTCGCTAGGCAACGGTGATAATTAGTCGCCATGACACGGCCGTACTGATAGAAAACCGAAGGTTTTGCAAACATTTGTGGGGGTAAAGAATACTGAACCCAAACATATGAACATGTCGTGCCTCAAGCAGAGCTCAGTATGCTTGCAGAACATGATTATAATTTTCAAACAGTTAAACCAGGGACGCACCATCCAGACTACACGTCCCTGGTTAAACCTATCATAATTTAAAATGTGGCAAGGCATTATATTTTATTATTTTGTACAGGAATATGCCTGTAAATACGGACGCATCCTTGTTGAATGAAACGGGTTAAAACAGTACTGCCGCTAAAATGAAATTCCCATAATACTACTTTTAGAGTTAACACTAAACCTTTTCGAGCACAG
>OZ026619.1:62363649-62369149 GCA_964020975.1 Hermodice carunculata
CAGCTGACATGTCACGTGCAATCTCAATAGCACTACCAGCAGCTCATATACTTTGTACATGAACTACTTACGCGCCTCTGTTGTACATTTTTGCTATTGTGATAACCACCATACTTGTTTGATACATTCGCAGATATGTGTATATATATATATATATATATATATATATATATATATATATATATATATATATATGTATATATATATTTCTTCATGAATATGATTGACACCGGCCTAATTCATTTTCCCTCATCGTGAAATATGAAATAAACTTTATTGACTGTATCACAAATAATACAATGGGGCATTTTGTCGATACAAACACACACACATATACACAAATAAAGTACAAATAAAGTACAAAGGTGCCCTACGTATACGAGCATTAAGCACCTGTGTGCGTTAATGCTCATACAAACTTTAACAAAGACTTCAGAACTGCCCTCTGGTGGCGATAATGGAACCAAAAAATTTGCAGTGAGATATATCAAATCATTATGGTCCAGTTTCGTGATAAATAGACATTTTTTTGAGTCAGGAAGGGAACAATAGAAATATTTTAGTAGGTTGTTGAAAAAGGTTATCACGTTGTGTGATACAATGATAAAGCCCCACAGGTGTCTACATAAGTGTTGCAAAGAATTCTTTTTAATTTTGCTGTAGCTTTAGTAGCTTTAGCACTTAAGGTGACACAAACAAAGCTAGGCACTCAGAGGAGTGCTGTCTTCAACCCGCTCTCCTGTTTTGGTTTTTATTTTTAGACCCATAAAACTATATATGTTCTTGTTGCCTAGGATCTCTAGATTATATATATATATATATATATATATATATATATATATATATATATATATATATATATATATATATATATATATATATATATATATATATCAAGAAAAATTTTTAAAATCATTTTGGGGCAAAAATGGACATTTTACGAAATGGTCCGATTTGGAGATTTTTCTCGGGGTTCTCGAAAAATATAGTATTTAAAACCTCAAATATTTGCAAAATGAAACTTCGTAGACATACCCAGGACCGGTTTTTTTGCGTTTTGGAATATGTTTTTTTTAGGCAGTTTTATGCCCACTAAACATGAAGAAGTGTTCATCTTCACGAGCATCATGATTAATAATCGATTACAATTTATCTATTCCGTTTATGGAAAAAGTGAAGGAACCAAACCTGGACATCACTACGAAGTTTTATTTTGCAAATTTTCGAGTTTTCAAGTACTATATTTTTCGAGAATCCCGAGAAAAATCTTCAAATCGAACCCTTTTGTAAAATCCATTTTTCGCCCAAAAAGGGATTTTAAAACTTTTTCTTGGTGTATATATAATGTAAAGATCCCAAGCAACAAGAATGTGTATAGTTTTATGGGTCTAAAAATAAAAACCAAAACAGGAGAGCGTGTTGAAGACAGCACTCCTCGAAGTGCCTAGCTTTGTTTATGCCACCTTAAATTCTTTGAAGTCGGGCTAAATGAGCCAGACGAACTGATTTCGATACCTATATAACAGTAACTATTGACAATTTCCAATCGTTCGTTTCCTATTGTAAAATGTTATTTAATTTTTCGCCCAACTTTATTGAAAATTATTATTTTGGATTTATTGTTATTTACTTTAAGATTCCAATCTGTGCAATAAATATTTAGTCAGTCCAAACAATTTTGTATTATTCAGCATGCAGTAAGCAATTCAGTTTCTTGTTATGTATTTGTACAGGGTTGCATACTACATTAAATATGTTGGGGATATCATTAATGAAAATATTAAAGATGGCAGAGTTCAGTACATGCCCCTGTCGCACACCAGTTTCAAGCGTTATATTGTTTGAAAGACCATACCTAAATTTTATTTGTACTGAAGTTTCACAATATATATCAACAATAATGATATAAAAGTACCCATCAATATCGTAGTTGAGTAACTTGTTAAATAATCCTTCGTGCCATACTGTATCAAACGCTTGTGTTTGAAATCAATAAAACATGCATAAAGGTATTTTCTATTTTTCACTTCTTTGGTATACTTATAAATAAGGGTTTTTAAAGTGAGTTTTTGGTCGCCTGTGCGTGAATTTTTAGTAAATCCAAATTGATTTTCGTCTGTAATTTTTCTCACTTCCAAGTCCTTTAGTAACCGAGAATTAAGAATACTACAGAATAATTTGGAAAGACAACTTACAAGAGAAATGCCACGATACCTTTTAGGGTCTACAACAGACCCACCTTTATGTAATAATGTAAGTAAACTTGTTTTCCACATACGCAGGAAGAAGGCTGGAGTGATAACAGGACTTTTATCCGTTTATGACATTGCTTTGTATGTCAATTTTGTTTGACGCATCAATGTAATTATCAATAAAGCAATTCATGTCTCAAAATACATAATGCATATTTCTGACTATTAACTGGGTCTTTTTACAGAAAGGAGAAAAGATATCCTCAAACTCTACTGCACCCGAAAAGGTTGTCTTGCGATCGCACGTTATATTTGAAACATTGGATGGAGATCCACTTGGGAATACGGGACCAGTGCAGACTAACATATTCTGATCACACTACCTTAAATTATGCTAATACCGCTCGGCATGGAGCAAAGTTATGACACTCGGCCAACGTAACGGTATCAACGATCCCTCAAGAAATTAAACGCTCCATATTTGTGGTTCATTGGATATAAAATATAGAGTGTCTTATTTGCGTGTCCGGCTCATATAGTTTTACTTGCAGCATTAACCGTCGATACAGCCAGTAGTCCGTCCAATATATTTTTCGCTTGAGATCTGGTAATTCAGATAACGTATATATATCTGCTAATATTGGCATCCAATCTATCGTACCACGCACCTTTATTCCTCATCTAGCATGAATAAAAAAAGTTGGGGTTTTTTTTTTTTGTTTTTTTGTTTTTCGGGCGGGAGGGGGGGTCTGTTGTCCCGTTTTTCTCGCGTTCGCATGACTGTGATATTAGAAACATACGGACAATTTACTTTTATCTTTTATACTACTGGCATTGGTGTGCATCAACTTAAGTGGAAAGAAAGCCTCTGATTGACAATAGGATGCTTTGGAGTTCACGCGGTCGAAAAGCTTCAGTCACCGATGACTAACTTCAATAAAATTGTACTCCCTGATGATCAAGTACGACAGCATTTTTCCCTCACAGCGGCAAAAGAGTTAACATTTTCCTTACTTCGATGGATGGAGGTGCAATGAAACAAAAGTGAAAGGTAAAAGGTAAAAGCTAAAGGAATAAACGTGCTAGCCTGTGTGCTAAAGGAATAAACTTATGCAACCTGACGAATCAACAAATCAGTTGCACTTAGTGCACATTAAGCGGGATATCTACAGAAACCATATTTGACAACTGTGTTAAGAAGGACAAATACCACGTTTCCATGATGTTTAAACAAAATTGGTGACTGTAAATGTACTTATTTTCATGTGTATAAACTTTCAGGGTTTAGCATTTGATGCATTTCATTGCAAAATTGCCAACAAACCTACATGTTTATTAAAAAGTGTTTGTATGTCTATTATTTTGAAAGATTTAGTTTTAATCAGTAAAACAAACGAAAATGATAATCACGCAAATGTAGTGATTTCACATTTTTATGCTTCCTTGACACATGTTAATCTAAATTCACTACACAAAAGTGTTTCCCTTCATGAAAATAATCTACTGTCTATGTGTCATTCATAAATGGTCATTTTGCAACAGAGAATTCACTGAAAGAGTTTACCCGATTTCCTGAATAAGGACTTCTGAACTCGCCCTGAAAAAGCACTGTTGTGTATTCATATGTACGTGTTTTCTTAAATGTTATGTTCATCATTTGGATATGTCATAATTGTGTCACAACTGTGAGTTCAATAAAAAAAAATCATAAAATTAGCATCAAGAATTAATAATCTTTGTACAATCCCTATTTATTACAATGATCATAGAGACTTGGTCACAAGAAGAAAAATAATGGTTGAGATATTAGATACCTCATTATGAGAAATACCACACAAATGTACAATAACTTAAAGAAGTGAACCGTGCGCATTACTATTATCTCAGCCACCTTTGTATTCTTTTTCTAAACTTGATGCATGTTACTCCCTCTATCTCTGTGTATTGCAAAGAAACACACAATACCTTTACACTTAAAAGACCACTCCATATCCGTTCCTGTTGCCACTAAAAATACATACAGAAACATTGACAAATGTCCAATAATATACTTCTGTTACACCTAAATGCGTTGAACAGATAATTTTTGAAAAAAAAGGTTATATCAGTCTGAAAGATAATGCGTCTTCGACGTTTCGAAGTCTACAATGGTCACCCGTGTATCTCTTCCAGCTCGCTCCGTTTCTCAGGTTACATGCACTGGTGATTCCATGGTCAAAATACAGTTTAAAAAAATATTGTCCGAGTGATAACTACGAGTAAATTAGTGTGTCACCCCTCCAGGAACTGTTTAATACCTGGTATACCCTCAGGCTGTGAACTTGGTTTTACTTTTTGTCTAGTGTATTGTCACAGTATATATATATATATATATATATATATATATATATATATATATATATATATATATATATATATATATATATATATATATATATATATATATATATATATATATATATATATATCTGTGTGTGTGTGCTTCATTTAAATAACCTTTAATTATAACATATGGGTGACACTTGAACTTCAGCATGCCAATCTTGCAAAGACTGATCTTAACCCTTTGCTTGACTGTGTTGATAACCATTTACTGTTTATATTAGTAGAATTCCATAAACTACTTAAGCCACTGTTGTTCAATATATTATGAATACATGTCATCAATGGACACCTGTATGTAGTGCTTTGACAGAAATTCAGTAATGACATAAAAATTTTGCATAAAAAAAATCACTCCTTTCCAGTGTGTAGCTTACACCGAAAACTAATCATTCTACTCTTAATAAGACAAAATGATGGCTATCGACCTAATTTGCCATATACCATACTAGTAGGTGTCGAGTCCTTTAACTTCAGAATACAGTTACAGAAATTTCTTTTGTAATTTTTCACTAATATCTAAACCTTCATACCCCCAAATTTTCACTACCATGCATATAGTGATAACGGGGCAACCGTAGCATCCAACATTTCTAACTGAAGATCAATAAAGACATCCAAATCCCTAGCTTTCTTAAAAAGTACATACAAGGCCTTACTTGTTTTGTCTAATAAATACGTCTTTCATTTAACAAATGATCCATTGCTTGAAAATACAACTCCTATGTACCTAAATGACTTTTTAACCGGTAATGTTACACCTTTAATTTAAAAATATGGTCTGTTTTCACACTCTTCTGTGCAAAAACAAGTACTTCTGTTTTACCCGTATTTACTATTAATTCCCATTTATCACAATATATACTCAAAGCATCAGTGGCTCTTTGTTGTCCCTGAGCAGTATTAGACATTAATACAACGTCATT